>VZRV01007339.1:2020609-2065841 GCA_013398115.1 Falcunculus frontatus
GTGGGAACTTCACGCAGAATGTATTTTTCCTTTTTTATTCAGCGCCTCGTTGACGCACAAAGCAGTGTCTTCACTGCGGGCAGCCGCAGCACTCTCTGGGGTTTTGTCACAAATTTGTCACAAATTTTCCCCTTAGGGAAACGAGTTTCTATTTCTGTGTGTAATAGGGCTTATTATGACGTCATTTGTTTTGTTTGCGAAGTTAGTGTTCTCTTAACCCATGTTAAAAAAAAAAATCACCATTTTCAGGTGGTTTTTGCCTGATGAACAAGGAAGTAACGTTCATTCAGAATTGTAGGCCAGGATCTTCAGAGGTACGTAGGCTTGTCAGTGTTGCAATGGGCAGGTGTTAAGGGTCTGTACTTTTTAAAGTGTCTGTGTTTCTGTGATTAGGGCTGAGCATTCATTCATGGAATTTTCATGTTGTTTGAGTAAGCTCTTCAATGGCTTGAAGTGATTTTATTAAATCATAAGCAAGGCCTGGTTGTTTTAGCTGATTAAACGAGACCCTTAATTCCTGATACCCCAGTACTTCTCCAGAAGAGGACGTAATGCTGGAGGAAAGAGTTTGCTCTAATTAGAATCATTTGATTCTAATGCAGTTATTTCAGAAACTAAGATTTGACCAAAAAGATAAGAATTGACTGCTCATTCTGTAGATTGGGTTTGTCATGGTATTTGTATTATAAACTATTAAAGGAAAGCTAGGTTTTCAGGTGCAGAATAAGGTCTTACGTTGTCTTTGTTGTAACTCGTAGAAAATTCTGAAGGTGTATTAATGCTGGATACTTAGTAGAAACCTTTTTCAGGAAAATTGGTACTTAAATAGTTAGAATGCTTTGCCCTCTTAAAACCAGAAATTATGTCTTCTTGTTGCTCACAAATCCATAGTTCTTGCTGTCAGAGGAATTTAAGCAATTTAAGTGGTTTTGCACTTACTTTTTTTTTTTTGATAAAGGGACCGTCTCGGGGCAGGGAGGGAACAGAAACAAACCCTGTTAGACAGGATGATTCTTGCTGATGTGCAAGGATTGAGGGAAAGAAGTGATCTTGGTTCATTTGATAGAGTGAACATCTGGTCACCTCTCTTGTGCACTCATCCACAGTATAGACTCACCTATGGAATTCATTAGGTGGGAAAGGCTGTACAAACATTTTATGTTTCACTTTAGTTAAATAATAGTGTATAAGACACCAAGCTTCCTATTTTAAAATTCTTGAAGTCTTGCATATTTAAAAATGGGGTGGTTTTTTGTTGATGGTTGAGGCCCTGGCAGCTACAGCTGTGGTTGTATCTGGTATTGGGAGCTTGAGGGTGAACAACAGCTCACAGTATTCGTGCATATTTTGCATGTTCTTTCAAAATACGGATGAGAACATTCTGACTTTTCAGAAATATGTCTTTTATGAAGCAAAGGCTTTTGTAAAAGTGTATTAAGAGTGTATCTTAACATGACTGTGACTCAGACTTTATCTTTGAGTTAGTAACTTTGTTGACCTACATAACCAGATCAGTTATAGCAGTTGATTTTTTCAATGGAGGTGGCTGTGTTGCAGTAACATTTAGCTGATAGCGGTTGCTACCTTTTTTTCCCAAGATGTACAGTCTTTCATTTCAGTTGTTCATATTTCCTCTAGTGGTGAGGACATTCTTTTTGAGAAGATAGAGGTGATAGTGCCTTCTTCCATAACTGATGAATTACAGAGGCTTAGATGTCAAGCAGTTGAATAAATAGGGAGAAACTGGGGAGGGAGTGATGATGGGATGGGGAATAGGATGATATAATTCACATGTAAACAATGGGAATAGTACAGGGGTATGGATTTGCTGTAGGCAGATGTTGTATAAAGAGTTCCTCAAAGCTGTTCTATGTGCAACCTCCTTTAAGAGAGTTGTGAGCAAAATTTTGGGTTGGTGAAAGAAACATTTTCTTTTCTTCCTTTACTTCTGCCCCACTAGGGTTCTCTGCTAGGCCTGACCTGAGCCCACCAAGAAAAACACTAATCTGTACTTAACCTTGAAGGAAATTTGCTAGTTAAAGACTTCAGCTGTGGATACATTTTGTGTTTCGTATAAGAGCACTGTAAACTTTGGAAGCAGCTACACTGACAAAACTTAGGATAGGATAATTACTCTAAGTTGTAGTCTCCTTACTTTGTACATGTATCCCATATGTTACTCAATATGCACATTTATAAATCTCTTTTCAACCTTACTGACATGCAAACAGCCAAACCACTACAGATCTGGTGATAAAACAGGATTATTTTGCTGTTTTATATAGTTTATGCTATTTGGAAAAGGAGTTGCTCTAAATTAAAATGATGTCTTCCTTATTAAGTGTTTACCAAGTGAAATCTGGGAAGGCTGGTTCATGGCTTTACTAGCAAGAGGCCAGTAAGGGCTATTTGCTTCTGTCATTTTTTTTTTTTTTTTTCTGATACAATTTAGTCCTAATATTTGACTCTGTTTGGTAAAATGTTTACCTTTGGCTCTGCTGGGTGCAGAGTGGAGAAGTCTGCTGTGGTGTCCTTTCCTCTGAAACTGGCAGATCTACTCAATTTAGTATCAATAAAATCCCCTACTTCTCACAGGTGTCCTGAAGAACAGCATAAAACTGTCCTAATGGTTAATTTCACAATTCTCACTTGAAAGGTTGTTACTAGCAGTTGTGGCAAAGATCATGTTTCACTTTGCTCCTCAAAGCTTTATCAAGAAGTGTTTGCAAAATGACACTACATCAAGAAGAGTTACACATACCTCAAAGGTCAAAAATGCCAGGGGGACTAAGAAACAATTTTTAAAATAATTTATGATGGCTGTGTAACTCAGAACTTCCCTAGCTGTCTCAGGAAGCAAAATTCCTAGTTAAGATCTTAAGTTCCAATAAAAAATTGCATTTTGCCATTCTTTTATAAAGCTACAACTTTTTATTCCCAAGTTCATTGCTCTTATGTTTCTCTTGGAGTTCACTGAAGCCAAAACATTCCTGATTGCCAAATCGTAATTCTTAGTATCTTAACCCCATGATTTACATAGCATTAATGTAGCTAACTGGTTTAAGCCTAGGACAGAGCAAAGAAATGTCTAGACTGAAGAATGTGCTTGTGAGCACCGTGTTTGTCAAATACACCTGCTTGCATCCATCATGCAAAGGCAGGCAGATTCCTTGTCCAGGTGGGTGTGTGCATGGTGATGCTTGATTGAGGCTGGGATTTCCTTGGGTGCCTTATGGCCTTGGACTGACTCAGTGGGACAGCTCACCTGTGCTGGGAGGGCTCTGTGCAGGACAGCTCACCTGCGTTCAGAGGGCTGTGCAGAATTGCTCTTAGCTCACCATCTAACATGAGGTGCCTCCAGCTGCACATGCTCTGTCATTTTGTCTGTTCCAACTGGAGCCAGGCCATAGATCCTGTTCTGTGGAAGAGCTCTTCTGTTCGTAGCTGCCGTGTGCTGGATTCCGTTGGAAGAGGTGAGACACACTTCAGTAGTCTCTCCTTGGGAGTACAGTGCCGTTCAGTCTCAGAGGTGAACGGCAGCATGGCACAACAGAGGCATTCTGGAGCTGTCCTATAGGTGGCCTGACATTTCTGTTACAAGATAATTGCTGTAATGAACTGACTTGACTTAGGCATCAGGAAGCAAACCTTGAAGGTCCCAGAGAAATTTTTTTCGGGGATGAAATTAAGAAGACTTTGCTGGTCCAGAGGTTGGATACTGTTCATTACAGTACTTGATGGTACAGTTACTGTGGTCTGACTTTGGGATGGCTTTGCAAAGGTTAGTAAGGGTAGTACTGTACTTGAAATAATGTCGTTTCACTTCAAGAGTAGACTTTGCAGGCCAGTGATGGTTCCTAGAATTTCCTGCAAGGGGTGGGTAAGCCTCCCCGCATTGCTGTGGCTCGTGTAGCAGTAGCACCTCTGCAAAGCACAGACAAACCCTTCTGTCTGGGGTGGATGTAGTAGGCTGGCTTTGGGAGCCTGTAAGCAAGAACCTGTTTCCAGAACGTTATCGTGCAGTTAGTAACTCATACTCTGGATGTTATTCTGAAATACTGTACCTTTTTGTAGGGCAGAAGATAAGTATTCTGCTCGGAGAATTCTTGAGTAATTTTGTCATTCAAAAATGGAGTCATCACCATGGCTGCATTAAAGCACAGAAAGGAAATTGAGAGTGGTTTGCAGTTGTATTTCATATTGTCCTGTGGATAAAGATACATAATATCAATGCAAGCTCTATAGAATTTCAGGTTACCGTCTGATTGTTGCTGTTTTAGGAAATGCATAGATCTTGAATGCATCAGTTGCTTTATTTTCTGTCAAATGCTAGAAGACCGATATATAGGATGCTAAAATTTAGTAGTTAGAACAAGCTTTGAAACTCTTTTTCTAATGAAGTGATAAAAAGTGAAAAACAACCAAAAGTGAAGAAGAATGCAATAAAGTTTTGAAATCTGATTGCACTTGTTTTCCTGGTAGTGGAACCGAATATCAGCTGTTTTTCTTCTTGTCACTTACTCTGCATTGTACAGGCATACATGTTGTCCCTGCTTGATAGAAATGAAATTAATAAGGCAGGACTGCCTCTTTTAGGAAAATGAGTGGGGTTTTTTTGTTTTGCGAACTGCTGAGTGAGTTCCTTATTTTGTTGAAGCAGCAGGGCATGATAGCACTGAGATTTGATCTCCATGGGATTGAGTTGGTGGTGCAACTTTTGAAGTGGCTTCTAAGCCTTCTGTAAGCCTCCAGTGTGTCAGGGCCATGCAGGCGTCGGTCTTGCTTGGCTGCCTGCCCTTGAGATTGGAAAGTAGCAGTACTTAGGTTTTCTCACTTTGCTGAAGGCCTTGTATGAATTTTGTAACCCTTTTCGTTTTCCTGTTTCTTGATACATCTAATGGAAAAACCTTGCTGAAAAATTAAGAATACATCTTTTTAATGAGAGTTAAGAAAGATTTTCTCATGAACTTAACAGTACCAGTATTAGCTTGTCAGAGTAAAAATAATGTTAAAAGTAAAATCTGATACAAGCCGCATATCAGGGAAGGGAATTAGTTTTAAAAGTTTGTTGGGAGTTCAGTGACCATATGCAAAGAAAACGAGTTGGGGCTGAAGAAAGGGACTACAAATGCAAGGAGGTTTTTTCTAAGTGGTGAAAGGAGTTGACTGTATTTCAGAATGCAGCTGAAAATACATTTTCAGGGTAATGATATATGAGGTCACATGTATTCATCAACCAAGTTTATACCAAAAAACTTGAGTTACGTTGTATAATGAAGCATTTTACTGTTTTATAGTGTTTTAATGCTACATATTTTTTGATTGCTTATAAAGAAATTAATTATTAATGACAAAATCCTTTGCTCCATCTTATAACTCAAATGTGTTTTGCTTTGATATGTGATCATAAACTTGTTGTAAAGATCTCTTTAAGCTTGTTTTTACTTAGCTATTTCCAGGGACTTCCCAGCTGGCATGAATTTTCTTGCTCTGCTGTATGTCTTGGAATGATTAATATCAATGGTTTTAAGTGATGAAAAGAATGGATAAAAGTCATGATTCTAAATAGTCATACACCTGAGAGGAGAGCTTAGAATAACTATTTATAGTTTTCAGGTAGCTGTCTTAACAGCTCTTCATTGAGTCATAATGTCTTAAAAGAAGATAGTAAATCAAAACTTTGAAAGGAAACTTGGGGGACTAAGTCAATAGGCAAATGTTTTGATTAGGAAGGAGGAACACTAATGCTGATTGAGCTTACTTACTTCATCTTGTTGCTTTTGAAAAAGCTTCTGAGGACTACTTTTAATTAGAAGTAGATACTGTAGGATCTTCTAAATGTTTTAACAGCAGATGATCTCATTCTAATGACTTAATTATTTGCATAATATTTTTGTAGTCCCTCTTAAATTTTGCCTTCTGTGCGAAAGAATAAGAAAATGTTCAGATTTTTGTTTCTTAAAAAAATTTAAGGGGCCAGTTCTCTTTGATTCTGAAGTTATCATGTTGAAAGGATGGGAAACAGTTATGTATAGGCTGAATATGCAGTATATGCTGGCAAGTTACAATTGTGTTCAAAGACATTAAGCTTTCTGAATAATATTTTTTCTCCCAAATTGAAATATTTTGTGGATTTTCTAAAAAAAACTTGTGATGAAACACAGGGTTATTGTGGGAGGGTCTGGGTTGCTTTTGGAGTGGGGTGAAGATTGACTAGACTGTGTTACATTTCTGTTAAACAGTGGTGCATAAATAACAGAGCTAAAAGGTGACCTTGGGAGGATCAGAAAAAGGACTATGTACTGCTTGTTCTCTGTGTGCTTGTAGAAGGTTTGAATGCTGTATTCCTGTCCTTATTAGAAATTCGATAAAATGCAAGTCTTGGTCTTAATTTTTTCAAAGCAGGGTGGTGTGTGTGTGTGAGGGTTTGGATGAGCCCGGTGTAGGAGCTGGAGCTGAGAAGGGTAGACAGCAGAACTCCACAGCTTTTGACGTCTTTGTTTGCTGTGTAGACTTTTTGCACTCCTAATGTTTTTTTCAATTTTGCAACTTCTTTTTTTCAGCCCTAAAGAAAAGGTTAGCCTTGTATTTATGCACTCATATAGTGCATTCCACTAAAACTTATTGGTATAAAAAAAATTGTGCTTTGATGAAGTAAGATTGTTTTGTCTATATGGGCTAGGGGAGGTTTATTCTAACTTGCATGAATATAGCTTTTGACTTTGATGTGAGACATGCCTGTCTGCTGTAATTCCAGTGGAGAACAGCAACACTTTCTTACCACAGGCCTCATATTTAACAATAATTGTTATAAATGTTTGTAGGATTTCCAGTGAGAACATTCAGATGTGGCTTTTCAGCTGGGGTTCTAGGATCCAAAAGGTTCTTCATCTCCAGAAAGATCCTGTGAACTTACAGCTCCTTTAGATGTTAGTTCTGCAGCATATATGCCTTTTTCAGTTTTTATTCCAGATTACATCACATGAAGTGCAGTAGTTGTTAGTTGCTTATGGCTATGAAGAGAACACAGGCTGCCTGGGAGGATGCATCAGTTTATACCCACTGCAGACTGAAATAAGTAATTCTTTAGGGTCTGTTAGGAACAGCTAGCTCACAACTGCTCCTGAAAGCATTGGTTCACGAAGCAGTCTAAAAAATTCTTATTTAAATCTGTTCTGTAGTCTCAATTTTGTATTTATATTTTCTATGACAAAATAAATGAGAGCGTTAAATACTAGCTCTGCATGTAAGAATGCATTAGCGTTTTGAAGAGTTTGGAGATTCAGGCAGAGGTTTATGGACCTGAACAGGCAGGGCTGCTTAACCTGCCACAGATCATAGAATCATCATAGAATGGTGTGGGTTGGAAGGAAACTTAAAAGTCATCTACTGCCAACTTCCCTGCCATGGACAAGGATGCCTTCCACTAGACATGTTGCTTAAAGCCCAACTTTTCCATGAACCCATCCAACTTATCCTTGAACTCTTCTAGGGATGGGGTATCCACAGCTTCTCTGGGCAACCTGTTCCAGTGTCTCACCACTCTCACAGGGAAGAATTTCTTCCTCATATCTAATCTAAACCTGCCCTCTTTTGGTTTGAAGCCATTCTCCCTTGTCTTGTCATTACACGCCTTTGTCAAGAGTCCCTCTCCAGCTCTCTTGGAGCCCATTTAGGTACTGGAAGGTGCTGTAAGGTCTCCTTGGAGCCTTTTCTTCTCCAGGCTGAACAACCTCAGCTCTCTGTCTGTCTTCATAGGAAAGATGCTCCACCTCTTGGAGCATCTTCATGGCCCTTCTGTGGTCTTGCTCCAGCAACTCCACATCCTTCTTATGCTGGGAGCCCCAGAGCTGGACATGTTAGTCCAGGCGGAATAGAGGTACAATCCCCTCCCTTGCCCTGCTGGCCATGCTTCTTTTGAGCCAATCCGGGATATGATTGATTTCAGGGCTGCAAACACACAGTGTCAGGTCATGTAATGCTTCTCATCCATTAACACCCTCTTAAGTCCTTTTCCCCAGAGCTGCTCTCAGTCAGGGAAGTACTGCCTAGCCTGTATTTGTGCCTGGGATTGCCCCAGCCCAGGTGCAGGACCTTGCACTTGGCCTTGTTGAACTTTGTGAGGTTCATGCAGACCAACCTCCTAGGCCTGTCAGGGTGCCTCTGTGTGGCTGTTGTTTCTAGATAGCTCAAATGTTTTTTATGACTTCATGCGTATTCCAGCTGTGCTGCTTAGGCAGCCTTATTCCACTTAGGGCATTGTTGCAGCCTTTTGGTAGTTCAGCACAACTTGCTGTAAGCTGTCAAGTATCTGCTATAGCTTATTCAGCTGAGGCATACAAAACCCTGATATTAGTTACAGTAAAGAGTGTTTCAGTGGTTATCACAGTGGGAACCAAATTGTTTCATCACTCCCTTTTGCGAATTTAAACCAAAAGTAGAGATGTCAGATGAAGCAGATTGAACATAGATCTATTACTGAGGTTACTGTTGTCTGTGTCTTCCAGTACAAAAGTATTTCTTTGAGGGTGATGTTGTACATTGGCAGCTTTATATTTTGGCAGGGAGAGGAACCTGCCCGGTACTGACTGCTAAGGGAACATATGATATGATATACTCAGTTTCTGTCATAGGGTAAGAGTCAAAAGTACATGGACTGAAAATAGCTTTGTACGCTGTACTGCTCATGTGTGGTGGTTTGTAAAAGAGACTCAAGGTAGTAAATGGGTTTTTATTACTTTGCTCCAAAATAATAATGCTTCAAAATCTCTTGTGTTTCATTCCTTTTCATGTTAGAGAAGAACCATGAATTCTAAGCAACTGACTTTCATAGTTCAGTTGACACCATACAACGCCATGTATTGCGTTGAAGTATTTGCTGTCCATGTGTTCTGCTGCAGGGGAAGGTTACAGGCCTTATTTAAGCATGCATTTTAGTTGATGGCTACAGGAGCTATTTAGCCAAAATTCAGCTGACTTGTATAAGCAGTAGCCTGTAACTGCCATACTAAGTATCACTAAAGCAGACATCATCTGTTCTGCAGGTGACTTACACCAATATTTGCTCTGTGAAAGTGATAGTGTTTTCACTGACCATAAGAACTTCCCTTCAGTGCAAATCATAGGAATTCTGTCTTAGTAAAAAATTATATTGTCAAGGAGTATTCTTAATATTTTGAAATAATTGTATTTCTGTTACTATTGTTTTGCTATTTCCACTGGGGGATTAGTCCTAGCAGTAAATGGGTTTTCTCTTATTTCAGCTTTGCTTTTGAAAAATCTAGTGCTTCTTTTCTTGATGCTTATCTTTTTTATTTTCTAGGCCTTTCTTAAATCTTTCCATGTCTAAATGGACTCCTGAATGTAATATAGTTTATACTCTAAAAGCGGATATGAAGAGTGAAGTTCCTTCTGATGCACCAAAGAGACAGGAGAGTCTGAAGGGGATCCTCTTGAACCCTGAGCCTATTGGGACGGCCAAAAGCTTCACTGCAGAAGTTGAGATGATTGCCAGTAAAGTAGGGAATGAGTTCTCTCACTTATGTGGTGATTCTCAAAAACAAAAGGACATGAATGGCAACCATACAGACCAAGAAAAAAGTATTGTGGTGCGAAAAAAACGCAAGAGCCAGCAGGCTGGTCCTTCATACACTCAAAACTGTCCTGATAAAGAAAATAAAGGAATCTTAGGATTGAGACAGCATCTAGAAACACAGAGTGAAGACAATGATTCTTCTTTTAGTGACTGTATCTCTTCGCCTTCATCTAGCTTGCATTTTGGAGACTCTGACACAGTAACATCTGATGAAGAAAAAGATGCTCCTGTGAGACACCCTCAGGCAGTGTTGAATACTCCAAGTAGAACTCACAGTGCAAGGTCACACAAGTGGCCTCGGACTGAGGCAGACTCTGTACCCGGGTTATTGATGAAAAGGCCCTGTTTTCACAACAGTTCTTTAAGAAGACTTCCATATAGGAAGAGAGTTGTGAAAACAAGTTCATCACAGCGGACACAGAACCAAAAAGAACGAATTTTAATGCAGAGGAAAAAGCGGGAAGTGTTAGCTCGAAGAAAGTATGCTTTACTCCCCAGTTCTAGCAGCTCCAGTGAGAATGATCTCAGTACTGAATCTTCTTCCAGTTCATCTACTGAAGGGGAGGAAGACTTGTTTGTGTCACCTGGTGAAAACCACCAGAATAGCACAGCTGTTCCTTCAGGTAAAACTGAATTCCTGAGGTATTTTGTATTAGTTGTCTTTCATCGTATACAATAGGCTTTTTTATAAGTTCTTTGGAGCAGTTTTTGTTGAAGTTAATACTACAAATAGTGCAACATAAATTCTTGATGGGAAAAGTACAATCAGATCTTACAGCAGAATTATGGCAAATCTAAAATCTTGAATGTAAAAGTTCATGGTTTCTAAAGAATGTAGTGGAAGGCTGCTCAGTCTGATTAGTCACATGCTACTGAGTTGATCAATTTTTATTTTTTTAGCTGCTGAATTGTATTAAAAATTTTAGCTTTGAACTGATTGTGGTAATAATTCTATTTTCAGAATGTAGAAATGTCTGCTAATATTTAACTGCACTTGACAGTTTAGAAAAATATGAAGAAAAAATGTCCATTGTTATTAAGAGCCTGAAATACGAGTCAGTTGAAGGTAGCTTTAGTACTGAGATAATAAGAGAAAATAGATATACCAAATGTTTTACCTTGATAAACTCAGTGCAATGCAGTTGGCTTACACAGTTATTTCTCTAAAACGTCTTGTCACAGTACCTGAGTGCTTGAGTGTTTGGAGGAAGACTTTGGGGGATGTTTTGTTTTAGTTTGGTTTGTTTTGCATGTTTTTTCTTGGTTTGTTTGTTTGTTGTGGTTTTTTGTTAATTGATGGATTTTTTTGGACTTCCTTTCATGTTAAATTTGCCAAGTGAAAGTAGTTGTGCATTCTGTTTTAGTTCAGCTTTTTAGAGAGCATGGGGAAGTAGATAGAACACAGCATGGTGTTAATCTGTGCAACCATGTGTTTTATCTAGTGACAAATATGTTTTAATAAGTGAAACCATATCTCAGGCTGTGCTGATCATTCCTCTAAGAAAATGTGACTGAAAGTACAAGGACAAGTTAAATAAAAAAAATAGTATGAATGTTCATGTTAGGGCAGGATTTATGCTTGAACAGAACCAGAGTACTAAAGTCTAGATTATTGCTTGTTATTCATTGTAGCAGGAAATAATTTGTGTGATGTTTAAATCCAGGAAGTAAAGTCTGTAATGCAAAAGTCTTACTTATGCAGTGCTAGGGCTGGGCATAGATAACTCTGAAACAGAGGAATTATTGCACAGTGTTAATTATCTTGATGCATATTTGTGGGAATAGAAATTAATTAGGCCTAGAAAAGTTACATTTGACATGCGTGTTTAAGCATATTGAATAAATGTGTGGGGATATGCATACATTTATATGAAACACCAGTTTGAGAAACTACTTTGTTAACACCTTTGTTTCCCAGTTAATGGTTTCTTAAAGTTTTCAGGGAGGGTGAAGTTTCATGTAACTGTAAAATGATGTGGGATCATTAACAACTCTCCTTCCATACAGATGTGGAAAAGTCCAATGGCTTAATTTTTATACTACTTAAAAAGCACACTTAATTAATTGTTTATTTTCTTGTCATGAATGAAAAAATCTATTAGTTCTGCAGCAGTTAATTTTAGATTAAAATACTGACATGAGTTGTAACTGAAAGAAGGTTTGCTTTAAAGATTGTGTCCTGTTGTGCCTGTACTTCAGGACCAACGCTTGCTGGGAGCTGGAAAGCAATTCTGACTTAGTGTGTGTGAATACTGTGGGGGTTTTTCCAGTGGAAATATGTATTGATGTAAAGTTTTTTGAGCATTTTGTTTACATTGCAGATATAATGGGAAGTTGAGCAGACATCCTCTGTGAAAGTGTCCTATTTTTAGCAAGATAAAAATGTGATTAACATTTTCCGTAGCTTTGTGCTGTTACATAAGACATTTCTGGTTATTGAGTTAATTAGGACAGAAATGGGGCCAGTTGGAAAAGCAGCTATGCAACTTCTCTGTATAGTGAGCAAGCATGATTGGGTTTCTATATGAGGAAAGGCTTATATTGATAGTAATGCTATATGAGCTTGTTAATGTTAGGGAATATTTTTTTGCTCTTCGTTGGCACATGTCTGCTGAAATGACAGAGTGTACTGAAGGACAAATAACTTCTGCTAAGAATATGGGGCCTGGGGCATATATGTAAAAGGACTAGAGGACAGACTTAGGAAAGGGGGAGAATAATAAGAATAATCGGAAAAGAAAATACAGTCAAAGATGTGGTAATAACTGATTTTTTAATAAGCAGGCTTCAAAGTGATGTGATTAGTCTTGTAGCCTACTGAATAGCAATTTGTATTAAGGATATGGCAGAAAATATTTCTTTGCTTTGAATGTTGATGTTTATCTAAAGATACAGTGCATTTAAAGAACTAGTAAATTTAATTAGTGTAGACTGTTCTGGAAAGCATTTCTTTCTGATTGCTGCAAGAAATTAAAGTAACAGACCTTTTTACCCAAAGAAGTGTTTAGTAAGTAAGTTCTTATAACTAATAAAATTAACTTGGCTAATTGGAAAAATCATATGAATGGAGATGTGGAAGGGGGGGGTTGTTTGTTTAACAAAACCTTTACCAGAAAAACAAATAGCACTGTATGGGGCTTTCCCTCCTTTTCTTTTATGGCTTTAGCTGTTCTTCTGGTGGAACTCTGTGCTTTTGCAGTGTGAGTGTATGAAGAAGTACATCCTGACACCTGGGACTGGATAATATTGTTTTAATAACTGTGTGCTGTAGAAGGCATTGTTCTCATTACATCTGGGATGGGCAGCTGAAACTCATTCAGGGGAGACAGGAGTGTAAAAACTGTTATGTTCCCTGCTATGTTCAGGGGCATAAGTGTAAAAACAGCTGTGTGTAGTTTGATGATCCTTACAGCTGAAGGTGCAGGTGCTTAAGGGGGTGTAGTTTCTGTTTGCAATGTTGATCAGTTGGTTTCAATTGCAGTACTGGGCTTGCAGTTAAAATGACAGCAAGCATCCGCATTTTTGCTGGGAAACGTGAATTTTGAATCTGTGTTTTGTTTAGGTAGTGCAGAAGCTTTTCTCTAACCCTGTATACACACCAACAGAAATAATCCTCCTTTGACGTTGCTTATGAAAGGTGGAAAAATTCAGCTTTTACTGTTGTTAGATCTCTTATGTTGTAATGCAAATGTTCTGGTTCTACAAGTATTTGATTTTCATCTTGGATCTAAAGGGTTGGGGCTGCCTTTTGGAGGCAGTCTGTGGAGGGAAATGTAGCAAAAGCTAGAACTGGCACAAGTTTTTAACCTTACATACTGATTTGGCAGTAAAGCAGAACTCTGGAAAATGGCAAAGTGGTGTTAGGAAAAAAAAAGCTGTGTAGAGTTTTGCGTTGTCATAAATTGTTCACATTGTTTACCTAATAACTATGATTCCTTCAGGGAATGTTATTTAATATTTTTGAACAACTAATGCTAGACAGGTTTTTCTTTTCTTAGACTGTACTGCTGATGAGAAACTGCTCTGAATTTTGTTCAAAGCTGTTTAAAATGATAAGACAGTATTTATTCACTACTATCCTCTCGATTCTCTAACATTTGTTGTCTGTCTCCCAAAAAAATGTTGAATATAGACATTCAACATTTTACAAGCCAGAGACTGGTGAAAATGTTAAGCATATACTGCTTTATGCTCAGATTATTTTAACAGGTTTAAGATAAACAGGTATTAAGTGGAAGTGAGCTGCCTGTTGTTAGAGTTGGTTATTTTTCAGCTACTTAATCCCTCCTGCAAACTACGGCATGCAGTCCTTTTCTCACAGCAACTGATGCAGCTCATAATTCCAAGCTTTTATCTCAATAGCATTAGTGGATAAGGAAGTGTATAAGTATCCTGTTTACCATGCTGCTTACCGGAGAAGAACTGAGAAGTGGTGAGGAAAGAAGCACCTGGCTTTGTGAGCAGTGGCCACTAATCAGTGTTGCTATATCCATCTGCTGTGCATTGGGGCTTTAAATAGCTACAGTAATAGAAGTTAGTGTGGAATTCACTTCAGCACTTCCCTGCTGCAGCTTTCTGTGCTGAAAAGATGCTATTTGTAGAATTGGCTTGTTGTGGCATTGCCCATAGGACTGATTTTAGTGCAAGGTTAAGAACAGTTGGTACAGGTTTGAATTAGCATGGCTCATAGTTGGACAAAATCCCCTAAACTGTGTCTGACTGTCTTTTCCACCAGGGTGCAGACTCCTAAGCAATTTGAGTGCTTTGGAAAATTTTTTCCCATCATGCACAGCTATTGGAAAGTATATTCCAAGTAGTCTTAGGTACAGAAAAACTGTCGTCACCCAACCCTAAGAGAACAGGCAGGTTTTTGCCAGAATGTTGACAGCACTGAATCGTAGTTACAATTAAGTCTTTCTTTTCCTAGCAGAATATTATAATTTTATGAGGAGAATGGCACAGGATTTCTATAAGCAGAATCAATGTAATACAATCTATAAGTAGCATAATACAAAATTTATACTACTACTTAAGTTAAAATTTCTGATCACCTGGGCACTGTGCAGATCAGGTCAAATCTTAATGTGTGGTTTGCTTTATCAATATAACAATCATAATCTAGACTTGAAAACCATATAAAAGAACATGAGTCACTCACTCAGTCCTCAGAGGAAGCGGATGATGACAGAGGTGTCCCTTGCCACCAGTGAGGGGTCGAGGTTGTATTTCTTGTCCAGGTTCACACTTGGGGCTTGTAACTGCTGGATTTTCTGGCCAGTGCTCTGGGTGCTCTCCGGCTCCCCTGTGCTGTGGCAGGCTCATCAACAACACCTGCTTGGCTGCCTGCCTGGGGCCTTCAAGGCCGCCGGGGAAGGGAGTGATCGTCCTGGTGCCCAGGAATCTTGAGACATCTAGGGAGGGAAAGGACAAGTGTGTTTGGTCTGTCTGCTTGGTTCACAGGACCTTCAGAGCCTGAGAACAAGGGCAAAGCCAACAAATACGTGACCAGCTCAGTCACAGAGGATGGCTCCTCACACTGTGGTGTTATGCTAACAGTGTTAATGGGGTCAGAGCAGGGGTTCCAGCCATACCTAGTTCAAGACGTTTGAGATAAAGAAGACAGCATTCATTAACACTAGCAGGATATTATTTTATTCATTTCAAGCTGAATTACCATCCAAGTCACTATCTTTAATTCATGAGCATAAGTGGCTGTAGAGGCACGTAGTCCAAAGTTTAAAAAGGGATCAACACACTGACAGCTGTCCATGAGCAATGACTGGACAAGAAAGGCTGCTCTGATCTCTGTGACGTTGTTGTGGGTGCTGGGTGGTGCGAGAGCTTTTAGTTAAAATTTGTAGCCTGAATTTTCTGCTCTGACTACATAGTTTTGCCTGCTGCAGCTGGTAGAGAGAACATGTGCCTGAGTGGGCTCTTGGTCTGATCCAGTGAAAGCTTGGAACTCAAAATAAGCCATCTCTGTCACTGGAACTTGACTGCTTATTTTAAATCTCTTCTGGTTTCACTTAAGACTTGATCAGACTCTCTTATTTGAAATTGTGTATAGTAAAATGCTTTTATTATCTTACATGTGATATTCAGACTGGTTAAATTCCATGTTAATTTCAAAAGCATATGTGAAAATACCCTCTGGGAATGACAACAGTCAGCCAAACATAAATTTGGCTATTACAGCAGTGTTATTTATGCCCTTGGAGAGGTACTTGTGATGATGATTGATTAATCATGGAGTTATGCCATGGTCTTTTAGAGTTAAATAGTAGTATAATTATATATATTATACATGTAATACTGTGCAAAGCTTAGTCTCCTGCTTACAACTTCTTGATTATTAAAGTATTTGATTCTAAAGCTTGTTTCCCAGCAAGTTGGTCTATCTGTAGCAGTTGCTGTTGTGAAGTAATCTTACAACTTTCTAGGGAAAAATAAGTCATTTACTGATCTAAGTATTGGACTTCAGAGTCCAATATTATATTTATTTTATTATAAAAGTTATATTCTGCTTAATAAAGTACTTTATTATGACAGATTTACTGTCTTTGTGAGGTAAGGCCTGGAGGAGAATGTGTTTTTATTTTTAAGGGAGGATTATAGTTTTAGACATGTTCAGATTTGGATTCAAGCATGTGCAATTTATCCTTTCCCCTAGGCCAGCTGAGCATTAGGTTTCCATCATAAAACAGGCTTTTAAAAGAGGGGAAAAAACTTACGTAAAGAAGTTACTGATTATTTTGTGTAATAGTCACATACAAAACTCAATTACTAATGGTTGTTGAAAGGTCTGAATGGACAATGCAAAACTTGCAAACTGGAATTTGGTGTCTTGCATGCGCTATAAAATATTATTTGTGGGTGTGAGAAGGGGAAAAAACACCCCAAATTCTGTGGAAACTAATGAAATTCTTACTGTTATTTTCAGGAGAAGTTTTGTTTTTAAGTAGCTCACTTAAAATGCAGACTGAGTCTTTCATTGGTGGCCCACAGGCTAATTTACTCACAAATAACTAGAGTATAATTTGCTTGCTGTGTTCTGTGATTCAGAAGATGACAGAAATAATGTATGCCTGCAGGAGGATGATTTTGTGTTTGTTTTGTAGCCATAGGTATTATTCTGAAAGTAATACAAAATACATCTCTTACGTCTCCGTAACTCTTTTGCTGTCAACGGTCCAGTGACTCTTCTCCTTGAAGGGAGATAACCTTCAGGAGCTGCAGGGTTCGTGTAGCTAACACTGTCATTATACAGATTTAGCTGGCTTCTTACAGCTTCAGTCATTCAGATGATACACTGATGAGTAAGGTATTCATGCTTTAAGTTTTGCTTGAAGTCCTTTACAGACAGAAGATGACTGGTCAGTGACTGGTATGTGCTAAAAGAGAAAAGTGAATTATGCCTTATCATGGTGGACTATATAAAACAACTGAATAAATATTTACGTAGTTTAGAGGAGTTGTTTTTATGCTTAATTTTGAAGAAAGCATTGGTTCCTTTATAGGAAAGTACTTCATGGGACGAAAACTTCATCAGTTTGTGCTTGTGACTTGGGAAGGTGTTTTTAGAAGCATGAACAGTAGGAAATTGTGTATGTCTGAACCATGTCTGTGCTTTATCCTACTTAGAGCAACTTCTACTGTTTTTCTAAAGGTTTTCTTTTGGAAGATTTTGGAAGGCGTAAGACCTGTTCGTTCATTACCAGTCCTGGTAATTTTTACAGTTTGATTTGTGTAGTTGGTAAAATCACATCTGAACTAAAGGTGTGCCTAAAAAAAAGAAAGGATTGAGTAAAATGAGCTTTCAGACATTGAGAAAGGTATCTGAATTGTGTAGATACTCAGGTAAGAATTCCCTCTGGTTTTCATGAGCTAAGCTTGTGTCAGAATTTCCGTAGAGATGCACACTGTGTGAATTTCAGTATAGATCCACATGGCAGATGCTTCTGTCCTCAAGGAGAACTTGTTTCCTGAAGTAACAAAATCATATTTAAGCCTAAATCTTTCTACTTTTGCACAGGTTATAAATTTCAATAAATACTGAGCCTAAGGACATGTGGACTCTGAGGAGTGCTCTCAAACTTACTGTATTTTAGAGAAGTGCAGGTTTGGAAGATAGAAGGACGAGTTGTGGGTTTTTCTCAGTGACCTTTCCCCAGCTGCTTGGCTGGGTGGTTTTGGCCGAGAGCAGCTGAGATAGTTCTGTGTAAGGAAGCTGTTGCTTGTTTGCCCATGATAGGCACAATGTTTACATTCTTCTGAATGTGATAATGTCTTTAGCTGCTGCTTTTCACTCTGAGTAGTTGGCCTCTCAATATTTTCAGTTCTGGAATGTGATTTTGTTTTTTAGACATTGCAGTATTTTCAGTTTTCCAAGAATTTTCATGCAAATTCTGAGAATTTTGTTCCACACTACTTCCAATTGCTAGAGTTTTTGAATACCAGTATATGGAAGCATCACTCTTTACATCTTCAGTCAGCAGTCTTTCTGGGATAAATATGGTCAGAAACAAAGGCCATTGGAAAACAGGTAATGCAGTTCAGGTTTTTTTCAAAGCATAAAAACTGATAAAAAAGGATAATCTCTCCCACAATGTAACTGAGTAAAGCAGCTGAGAACAGTCAGTCCATACAGGATGGAAGTATTGACTTGAATGAGACCTAGTTCTTCCAGCACTTCCTTGAAGCAATTTGCAACACCCAAAATGATAGTTTGCTATTTCTAAGCTATACAGCACATTTTTTTAGGAAGTTCTTTTGTGCTCAGTGAATAATTCATAGCTCAATTTAAGTATTGCAGATAGCTCAGGCTTGTCACTGCCAGTGTTGTAGCTCTAGAGCAGTGTTTCTTGTGTCTGCTTGTTAGCCTGGAACTTCAACCATTCTTCCTGAAGTGGAAGTTGTTTCCTATGAAAACTTGTCTCTTTTGTGGGGTTTTGGTTGGTGTTTTTTATCATTCTTCGCTTAATTTTATCTTTCTCTGTCTAGTACAGATTGTGAATGCCACAAAAAGTCTAGATACAAAGACGTTTATAATCACCCAGGGATAAATTTTGTTGTAGGTATGAACTAGTTGGTGCATTATTTTTCTTCTCTTGTCAATGCTTAGCCTTGAGACTGATACCTGTAAAAACATTTTTTAAGAAGCTATTAGTGATAACACACCACTACTGCTTTGCTAGCTTGGAAGTTTGTTCTATTTTTATATTAAATGACTGGATTTTCTTGGTGTTACAGATAATAAAATTCACTGTAATTGCTTTCAGTGCTTGCAATGCAAGCTTGCATACCTACCCCACACTCAGTCTTCTGTCTCCTTCCTTCATTTTGCTTCAGTATTTACAGCAGAATTTCTCCTTTTAATAATTAGGTCATGTATTTGACAGTTGCACCTAAGGTTTTGACACACGTCATGGAATTCTCTGCCTACATATATTTTAAATCTCTGAAAAACAGTCTCTTTTAGTGACAGTTCCTGAGATAAATGAAGTATATAAACTTTCTTCTTCCTTTTTCCTATTCAGGAAGTATTGATGAAGATGTTGTGGTGATTGAAGCATCCTCCACTCCCCAAGTCACTGCTAACGAAGAAATAAATGTTACCTCAACAGATAGTGAAGTGGAGATTGTCACAGTTGGTGAAAACTACAGGTGAGATTTGCATCTCTTTGTATTAATAAGGTTTTGCTTGTCTCCAGGTTTGTTACAATGCTTTGTGCCATTAAAAGCCCATAAGGTAATGTCACTGGAATTCTAGCCAAAATGCACAGTATGCATTTTTGATTAAAAAAACCAAACCAAAAACCCAAACAGTAATAAAAACCCCCAGTCCTAAACCCCCAAACAAAGTAAGGACAAAAACGCCAAAGCTTGAGAATTCAACTACTCTGGAGTTGTTGAGGTAGCTGTATTAGTGCAATTGATGTACAGAATTTGGGGGAAGCAAAGCTGTGCAGTGAGATCCTAGAGAGAGCATGTGTAGGCTGAGTTGACTATCTAGGGGTTAGCTGAGCATTTCTCAGGAAAGCAGCCTACTTCTTTGAAGCTGCTGCCGCTGCTGTATGTGCTTTCCTGTTCTTCCATGAATATCTGGAAGTTTTGTTCCATATTTTCAGATTTTACGGACTCCATTAAAGTGGAGTTCCTTGAAGAAATGTTTGAAGTTATCTAAAGCCAGATGCTTTTAAAAAATAAACAGCTTTGTATATTCCTAGCATCAATAAGATGTATTTTCTGTAATAGCCTTAAGACTTGAAAAAATTAATTCTTTCTTCCCTCACCTTCTGCAATGCTACAGCCAAAACAGCAGTAGCTCCATGGTGATTTGTGCAATGGGTTTTGTTTGTTTTTAGTGAAGTCATTCCCTTTTCTTCACATTTTCCTCTTCTGAATTTCTGAAGTCTGAGTACATTGTTTTTCCAAATTGGAAAATAAGAGCCACTTGATTTATATAAATACTGGAAAGTCAGTTTTTTGAGAGTGAAATGGTAAATTAATTAATTAAAGACTGTATCCTCCGAAGAGAATACACACTCTGGAGATCATTGTCTTGAATGTTTGGGTTTGTATGGCTAAATTGAACAGAATGGGTGCTAAGTGTTATAATATAGAGATAAAACCATCCCTTCCTTAGGTGTGGTTACAGGCGTAGGATCTCCTCAAGCCACATTTCATTTTAAAGTATCACAAAAAGCTATGTTTGTTCTCCAAAGAGGGGGAGCAAAATATTAGAGAGAAAAGTCCAGCGATTTTGTACTGTCAAGACATCTTGGAAGTTTGAAGTATAGAAATTATCCTCTGAAAGTACTCTGTCACAAGTTAATGTGCAAAAATACTTAATGTTGACAAATTTTTTTTGTCTTCGTAGTTCTGTCATCATTTGTAGACTTGCTGTTCCCAGACTGCATAGGAGTAGTATAGGATTTGGAGACTCTTCATTTACTATTTACAAAGCTAAAACAACTTCACCTATAATTGCTGCTTGGCCATGGTTGTGGGGTTTCAGAGTGAATTTTTAAGTTTTCTTTATGTACATGGGACATGGTTTAAAGATCTTTAAACTCTCCATGCTGGGCACTTGCTGTTATGTTCTCTGCTAAAGGCTGCAATGGCGTTTGTAAGTGCATTCAGTGAAAGTAGCGTCACAGGGTATTTCAATGTAACAAAATGCTTTTCTAATCATAAAAAAACTCCAAGTAGCTTCTCATGCACGTGGAGAAGAAATTAATAATGGCAAAATGTAGGCCAGTGACTAAGGTGTTACCCTTTGTTAAGGTCTCGTTCTGCGCTCGGACACTCGAGGTCACACTGGGGCCAGAGCTCCGGTTCCCACGCTGCCCGGCCTCCGGAGCAGCGATCCCGCAGCAGGATCTCCACAGTCATCCAGCCCCTGAGGCAGAACGCAGCTGAAGTCGTGGACCTCACTGTGGATGAAGATGGTAAGTTGCATTGTCAGAGAAATCTCTTCAGTAGCAGGATGGGCAGTGTAAGGGCACTGGAGTTAATTGCATCAGATATAAGGTACCCTTCTATGAGGATGTCTGATTTCCAAGCCTGTCAGAAAATCCTCTTGTGCCTTTCCTTTCAAAATTAAAAGTTTAGCCATTTTCAGTGGGTCTTTAGATCTAAAGATGTAGTTTTTCTTCCAAAGCTGCCTTGGGTGTGTGTCTGAGGGCTGACTCACCAGGCAGAAATTACAGAACAGGTTGGAACTACTTCTTGAAAAATATGCACTTACTTCAATACAGCACTATAAAAGGAAAGTCTATCATTGCCTATGCTTTGGAATAGTGACTGTTCTTTCAGGCCTTGAAGTAAAAATAACTTTTAAAAAAAGAAAAAAAGCCCAACCCTAAACTAGTAAAGTGTGTTAAGTTTCTGAAGCCGTAACCTTTCATTGGTTCCTAACATTAAAACCTGCTGACACTTAATAAGTCTATTCCTGCTGAAAATCATAAGAGCAACGTCCAGGTATTATAAAAAAATTGAGAGAAGGAAAAACTGAAGCTCATGTACATTTTTGCACATTTCTATTTGTAGATGATGGTGGTTTGGGGGAGATTTCTTGGGTGCATGGTATTTGTAATGTGAACAGAAGTTTTGTCCTGTTGTGGTTCTGTCCCTGAGCGCATTGCAAGCTTAGTATCTTGCAATATCGTATTTTTCAAGTTGTCGTGATTTTTGGGGTGGGTTGGAGAGTTGGTAAGGCTTGAGAATAGTTTTTGTTGGTTAATGGCTTTTAAGGAAGAGGATGAGTTGATGTACGGATTATTTTCTTTATGGATTTACTGTGAACTGCTCTTACCCAACAGGTCTATTGTTGAAGGGGTGGAATATAGGTTTCTATTGCTTTAATTTACTCTTCAAATTCATATTATAGAATTTAGTCTTATATTCAGAAACCAAGTTATTTTTAAAATACACTTCTGTAATGTACGTGTTAAAGACTAGCTGTTTCTCCCGCCTCCTAGAGGAAATGCCTAAGATGAATCTTCCAGGATTTAAGGAATATTGTTTTGGGGTTTAGACATCAAATTTCACACATGAATTAGTGTAAGATGATCAGACTTCTGAATTAACACTGTTACAAGGCAGCTGTGCAGTTTATCCCAACTTTATTTATTTATTCAAAGATACTCGTCTTAAAACTTGGCTGGCTGCTTCCCCGAGCATAAGGATCCTATCTGCATCTATCTTCCTGGGTTCATGTCTGTGCAGTGTCTGAAGAAATGCAGTTTCTCTTAGCTAGTAGTTTGAGATGGACCAATCCCCCTGTTTTTCACTGGTTTGGGCAGGGGAGAGTCAGAAGTGTCTATAGGGCTGGTGGTGAAAGTCTCAGGCTGGTGGGCCTGAGGGAACTCAGTGTGGCCACTGACCTGAGGACTGGATGATCACTTCTCATTGTAGATGATCACTTCTCACTTCTCTCTATACATGTACTGTAAAGTTGCTCTTGTTTTCTGAATTTAAACATTAATACATTTCTCCCAAAATGTTGTCCTTAAAATAAATAAAATTAGTGTGTTGGAATGCCACATTAAAAGTGAGAGGAATTTAAATGTAGATATCGGGTCATGTTTTTTTAATGTGATGAGTTGGAAGACTCGCAAGAGAGAAGATATATTTATTCCTTTGCTCGCTGAGTTGCTGATACTCCTGCTAGATATAGAGAGAAATCTTGAAAACTACTCATATTTTATTTTGAGACTTTGTGTAAGGGAAGTGTTTGAAGTTTTTTGATGCTTTTTTTTTTTCCCCCCTGCTATCCATGCAGACATTTTTACTAAAAAAACCTGACTGGTTTCTGATAATCTTCCCTTTTATGGTATCTCATATTCTTAGTCATGTTATTGCCTTTCATTGCTTAAGAGAAATTTTAAACTTAAAGTCCAAGTCTTTTTCAAACCAAAATTTTAATTATGCCACCAAGTATAGTTTTAAATTTTAACTTGTTTACAATTATCTAGTAAAGGACAAGACACATCAAGTATTTTGAATTTCCAGGATATATTGTTCACTGTTAGCTTTGCACTGTGTAATATGAGCAGGTATGTACCTTTAAGAGAAGGTAATCTGCTTTTAACATGTGTTGAGACTAGAAACCAAGCTTATCTTGCTAAAACCTTTAGTACTATGCATCTGGAATGATTGTAGTTTGTGAAGTAGTGCCTCTAGTTTAGATGTTATGCTGTTCTTGGTGAGTGATCTAGAAGTTTTTCTGTTCTTTGTAGGCAGTAAAAAGTTATAAGGATAATATTTAATCATAGAGTAGTTTGCCTGTGGATTCATGGAGGATATCAGCCAGAGTTTTCATCATAAAGTACCAAAGTAATTTAATCTCCTTTATAGTAGGGGTTTTTTTATCCAGTAAATAAAACTTAAATGTCACTTTTGGTTGAGAATTGTTTTTATGTTAATTATTAAAATTTGAGTAGATATTAAAAAAAAAAAAAAGAGAAAATAAGTTAATTTTAATTTTCTTTCCACACACAAGTCTGCCAGGTTTTTGTGTTCTGACTTTCTTAGCTTCTGGCAAGGCCAGAATTGAGAATGTTTTGTATAATAGTTCAAGAGCAGCAACAGCAATAAAAAACCTCAGCAACTTTTAAAGCTTAAAGAACATGAAAGCTCTTTTATTTCGCTAGAGCCGACAGTTGTGCCAACCACATCAGCTCGAGTGGAGCCGCAGGTCGTGAGTTCTGCTTCCACTACCAGCTCCAGTACGTCTACCTCAGAGCAGGCCTCTGATGCAGCTCCAAACGTCTCCACCAGCCAGCCCTCTACAGCACCAGAGACCATTCCCAGTCTCCCCAGTGGCAGCACTGCTGGTACTTCAGCTGGAGGTACAGAATAAGAGCTTTGAGCTGTTGTGTTGCCTCTGAGTACAAAGGAGGTAGAGGAAGTTAATCAGCATTCTCTAAATTAAATGCCATGTGAACTTTTAGTACTGAACCTAACAGGAGTAAGCTGAGAGGACAGGAATGTGAAAAAGATCATTGATTTCTCCATAAAGATCCAGGAAATTTGCTGGAGCCTTCTGCTTTTGCCTATTGGAATGATTTGGTTATATATAACAAACCACATCCTTGCTTTTTGGGGAGATGGAATGTAGTTCATTGGGAATTAAGTCTCTCATTGCAGTGTGTTACAGAGGTGATTTTTTAATGTGTGTTGTAAGGAAGTGAAGGATATATCTGGATTCCTTGAGTATATCTCCTGCTGTGGATCACCCCCTGGGAGCATATTTATACAGACCTGTGTAGAGCTGTACATTCAGGGAGTACTCATGACCTCACTGAAACAAAGCTGCCCTGTGTGCAAGTGAGATGAGGGACAATAAACCTGTGTGGATGACAGTTGCACAGGAATTTGAGGTCTCTGCGCACTAACCACAGGAACAATCTTCCCTCCTTTCCCTGCTGATGACATGCCTTAAATTTGTGGAAAAATGCAAGTGTCAGTTCATGTCCTTCCAGTGGTTGCCACGAGTACTTCCACCTGAACCATTTGGTTTTGGTTCATTTGGCAGGTGTAGCTAAATCCTCCTCTTTGTATCTAGTTTGTTTTGTTATAGTCTAGGTCTGGTTTTCAACTGGTTAAATATTTAATCGTGAGGTACAGGCTGTTTCTTTCTATTTAAGACACTGCTTTACAGTGATCACCTTTACTAGTTTCTTTCACTTCAATAGTAACTTTCTTTCTCTTCAAGATGAAATAAGAAGAGCTGCATCTAATTCGACACTGGAAACTGGCCCTCCGGCCATGCCAAGGCTACCATCGTGCTGCCCCCAGCATTCTCCTTGTGGAGGACCTTCACAGACGCATCATGCATTGGGGCACCCACATACAAGCTGCTTTCAGCAGCATGGCCACCACTTCCAGCATCACCACCACCACCACCACAACCCTCACCCAGCTGTCCCGCTATCTCCTTCGTTCAGTGACTCCAGCTGCCCTGTGGAAAGGCCTCCTCCTGTGCCTGCCCCGTGTGGAGCAAGCAGCAGTTCTGGCACCAGTTACCACGAGCAGGCATGTTTAATCCTTGTGACTCATAATCACACCTTGTGACTTGGGATTTCAAGTTGTTCCAGATAAGAGAGAATAGGATAGGATGCTGAATTATAAATTACTCTCTTGCTCTGCATCAGATGTTGTAGAAGGGAACTAAAAGGAAAAATTAGGCTATAATATAGATGAACACAAACCCCTGAAATTTTATAGAAAGACATAATCCTGCAAGTAAGCATTGACAGCTGCCCTCTTGATGGCTGCAAGATGAGTGGCTGCATAGCAAACCAAACATAATTACCTTGAAATATTCTGCCCATCATAGCAGTTTTTGCAATGCAAATCATTGAGCTGCTTTGAGGGAAGAAAAATATCAAGTCTAATGTTCTGTATATAAAAAGTATAAAAGAGCTGCTCCTCTAAAAGCATTGTTTTTTAAGACTTTTTCAGTAATTAAATCACGGCTTTAAAACAATACAGTCATAAGAAAGAACTGTACGGTGGTAACTTAAATTACAATATGCAGAACTCTCAATCTTACTTATCTTTTGTAGGGGTTTTTTTTGGGTTTTTTAGTTTGGTTTGGGGGGGTTGGATTTTTTTGTGGGGGTTTTTGTTTGTTTGTTTTTTACAGAATCTGGTATAATGACGTTAGTCTCTCACCAGATTAAAGAATTTAGGAATAAGAGATCTGAACCATATCTAAATAATGTTCTAGAGTCAAGCCTTAAAAATTCAAAATTTGGCTCCTACTTGCTTCTGATAATATTTATTTTTATTTTTTTAAATGTGGTGTTTGAGTGTGACTTTGCTTTCAGTATCTGGAGAGTTGCTTGAAAAAAGATGGTTTGTTTGTGCAGCAGGCATTGCCGGTAGACTTAAGCAGCAGTGGTATCAGAAGTCACGGAAGCGGTGCTTTCCATGGAACGTCTGCTTTCGATCCGTGCTGCCCTGGCTCTTCGTCGCGCACGACGCTCTACGGGCACCAGGCAGGCGCTGGGCCCAGCCAGTCGCTGGCGATAGACGGGTACGGATCGGGCATCGTGGCACAGCCCCAGCCGCAGCCGCCGCCACAGGCATCGCTCTCCTCCTGCCGCCATTACATGCATTCTCCTTGTAAGTACTGCTGGCACAGCTGCCCTGGCAGCGTGGGAAACACCTCCTGCCTGCTTGCATCGATCCTAGAACTGGCCTAGCAAAATACACATTAAGAAAGAATTTAAACAGTTGATCTTATGTAGGGGATTTGAACAGGATCAAGGTAAAGTTAAAGTATTTTCTTCTGAGTGACCGTAATAGCATTGAGACTTCAAAACTGTATTTACTATGAACATATTTTTCATGTCCATTGTATTCTAGCACTGGCTTTTTATTTAATTTTCCTTGGTTGGTCCCTTGTCCCATTCTCCCAGTGAGATCTGCTTTAGCAGAACCATTTGTTTGATTCTGATTTCTTTTTTTTTGGATTTTGTTGTCTCTATAGAATAGTGAACTCAGAAAGGAGGGGGATTGAACTTTTAAAAATTAAACAGCAAATGTAAAGTAAGATTGGAAGGGGATTCTCCTCTTCTTCTCCTCTCTCATGAGACCCCTGGAATACTGCTTCATGTTTGGGCTCCTCAGCACAAGCAGGACAAGCCTGTTGGAGTGAGTCTGTAGGGAGGACCGTGACTCAGAGGGCTGGAACACCTCTGCTACAAGGACAGGCTGAAAGAATTGGAGTCGTTGAGCCTGGCAAAGAGAAGGCTCTGGGGAGACCTTAAAGCACCTTCCAGTGCCTAAAGGGGCTCTAAGAGAGCTGAAGAGGGACTTCTGACAAGGGCATGTGATGATAGGACAAGGGGGAATAGCTTTAAACTGGAAGAGAGTAGGTTTAGATTGGGTTTAAGGAGGAAATCCCTCCCTGTGAGGGTGGTGAGGCTCTGGCACAGCTTACCCAGAGAAGCTGTGTTTACCCCATCCCTGGAAGGGTTCAGGGCCAGGCTGGACATGGCTTGGAGCAGCCTTGTGCGGTTGAAGGTGTCCCTGTCCATGGCAGGGGGTTGGAACAAGGTGATTTTTAAGGTCCCTTCCAATCCAGACCTTTCTATGTACCTTTTCCAGTGTGTATCACACAGATTTTTTTTTTTCTTCTTTTTTTGCCAGTATTGCAAAACAGAATGCTTTTGGCTGCAGAAAACATAGGTTTCTTGGAGGATATATTGCTAGAATCACTTTATTTAAAAGTTGCATAAATACATATTCCCATGTTGGCACAGTTTAAACTGGTGTAATAATACTGAAACACCTGTGTGAAGATACTTCTTAAAATAAATTTAAGTCAAAACCTTCAATTGACCAAATTAAAAGCACCTGATGTTTTCATTGCAGATGCTTCCTTGACCAGACCTCTTCACCATCAAGCTTCTGCATGTCCTCACTCTCATGGAAATCCTCCTCCACAGCCACAACCTCCACCTCAAGTGGATTATGTTATCCCTCATCCAGTGCATCCCTTTCATCCTTCAATCTCCTCTCATGCATCTTCTCATCCTGTTCCACCTCCACCACCAACTCATCCCTTAGCCAATGCAGCTGCTCCAATACCACAGCATCTCCCTGCGACACACCAGCCTATATCCCATCACATCCCTGCAACAGCACCTCCAGCACAGAGGCTACATCCTCATGAAGTGATCCAGAGGATGGAGGTCCAGAGAAGAAGAATGATGCAACACCCAACGTATGTCACAAATGTACTCAGAACAATATCTAAACGTATAATTCATTTCCCTCAGGTTTGTAAAATGTTGCATGTGAATCTCAAACTGTTAATTGCATGGTTAGGAACTGTTAGTGTTAAACCATGGTAAGAAGTGTCTTTACAAATCATCACAGTCATGTGAGCATTAGGACTGACCCTGCTCCGTTACATCTCTCAGTAGTGTCTCCAGGTAAGGCATGAATGGGGCATGGAAGATAAGGGGAGCTTGTTTCTCTTGCCCATTACTCATCCTCTGGATAATAAGCGGGAATTCCTTTTCAAGCTGGACAGCCTGGAGAGTACATCATAAGCTCTGGTCAAATGTTCCTTGACAGCATGTTTTGCCTTGTTGATGCAGTTAAGATTCTTTTTATAGAACTAATACTTTAAAATAAAACGAGCAAATTATTATAAGAGACCGTTTACCTGGTTTAATTTGGATTAGATATATATGTTTGCTATGCCTTTTGCTTTAGAAGAGAAGGAGACTGAGGATGTGCTGGATATTGAAATGTAGCTTTGGTGATACTAAGACATGCTACTGTTGTTGCTTAACTAGACTATTGATACTAGTATCGACAGATAGCAGGTCGGTAGTAGCTTCGTATTCACAGAGTAGCTGAACTTGTTTTAATTCTGGAGGTAATGTGTTTGAATATCTAAGAGAGTTCCAAGAATGAGTTCTCTAGTTGCGGCTCCTAACTTTGTTATACAAATTTGACTCATAACTAACTTAAAACTTGTTCAGAAGTTAATGCTTAAAGAGAGTTCTGCTTTAACTGCAACTTTTGAGGCAGTTTCCAGGTTATTTATAAAAATATCTATAGGCAGTAACTGCCCACAAATGGCACGTAAGAGAAGCCAGTGGCTGTGAGACACCAAGACAGCATTTTAAGGAAAAATAATAGTGCTAGCTATCTTACCAGATCTGGAAATTTTCCAGTAGTTTGGTGATTGGAGTTGTGAATATTGGCATTTCTTAGCTTAGTGAATTTCCTTTGTATGTATAGAAATTGTAGGCAGATGTTGATAGGTTCTTCCTTGACATTCACTCTGAAGTCACCAGTCTCGGGTCAGACAGTGCCAGTTTGCTCAGTGACATTTCTCCTCTTATGGTTTGGTTCGTAACCATATGGAATTGGTCTTCCCTTGGTCTTTTTTTCCCCCCTCTAATTCTCATTACGTGCAAAATCAATCTTGCGGGTATCTTGGCCCAGCCTCCTATAAATCAGATTATACTCTGGCAACCAGGAACTGGTGTATGTTGCTCTGTTACTGAATACAGACTTGAGGCTGCCAGCAGGCTTGCAGTGCCTTCAGTTCCGTGTCCCAGAATCTTGAAGTGTTCTTAACATGTTGTTCCATCCTTTATTTCTACACATAACCTAAGGGATAATAACTTGTATACTTCCTGACCAACAATATAGGACCTTTTCAGGATTGCAAGTAGAGAATGGTTAGAGTCCTCTCCTCACTGTCGTGTCTCAAATGTGGATGCAGCAGCTGTAACTTCCTTAGGGTAGTGGAATTGTCCATAAAATGTGCAGAAAGCACAGTGTATCAAGGTGCACTGCACTTGTCTAACATACAGGCTTTCCATTTATTTTTTATCTAATTACCCACCCATAAAGATTGTGGGATGGACAGCCTAGGAGTTTTACATTTATAAATTATTTCTATAATTTAAAAATGTTTATTTTAGATTAACACTCAATTTAGGGAAAATGAGCCTGCATGATGTTCAAGTTTCATGAAACTATGGAAGTTGTTTTTCTTTTTTCCTTTTTTTTTCTTTTAAATTAAAATGCGTTCTTCCAGATTTTTTCCCCATAGTTACTTGATTAGAATAGTTTGCTGTTAAGTCCATTTTTGCCTCTCTAGACATGGAAATTTACACAATGTCTGGTCTACTTTGTCAGGTAGTTTAAGGTGGTACTGAACCTGGAGAATGTATGTTGCTTTTGGTAAAATCCAAGTTTTTAGGTTGAATAATAAGTCATCCTTTCTGCATTGAAAGCAATGGAAAGAAAAATCCTAATCCGTTTCTTTCTGTGGTAAAGCAGGTAAAGTGGGGTGTGGTAAAGTAACAGAAATCAGCCAGCAAGGTTTTTTTAAAGATTTTTTTCAATCCATAGTTGTTCTGTACCAGCTGGCATGGATAAAAACTGTGTGCTCTTATTACCTGAGCTGTGATGCAAACGTGTTTCAAGGAAAATGTCCTCTGATTAGTGTATTAACTTTCCCCTAATTACTTTTGCTGGTATAGTTTTACTAGAAATAATCTGCAGCAGAGCTGTGGATGACACTGAATCTGAATGTGACTGTCATGTGGCCCTCGCTTTCCTACCTGCTCTTTGAGGTTAGGATTAAACACTTTGTCAGGCTCTGTAGTCGTAGTGATGGGCACATCACTGTAGCTGAAGCTGGCTTTGGTTTTGAATATGAAATCTGTGTTAAAATTAGTTTGTAACTTGTATCTAAAGTAGAAATTAAAATACTGTATGGGGAGTTTCTTATTTTAAAGGCACTGTATTAACTCAGTTGGTAACATCTTGGTTATGAGTGTTGGTTTCTTCATACTAAAAAGTATGTGAAATTAATTGTGGCTGTTCTTTGTTGTTTAGACGTGCTCATGAGCGGCCTCCTCCACATCCTCACAGAATGCATCCCAATTATGGTCATGGGCATCACATCCACGTGCCTCAGACTATGTCTTCCCATCCTCGACAGGCTCCAGAGAGATCTGCCTGGTGAGTAATCAGATACTGTTTGAGCTCTTGGGGCTCAGGACAGGAGACCATAATGTGCTGATCACAGTGCTGATAATGCTAGCTGTGGTTTTAAAAGCTGCTGCATGTACCTGTAGTTTAAAATTTGTAGATGTTGATATGACTTTGAAATACTGCTTTAAGTACTCAATATCTTAAATATATTTCTAGTGTTTTCTAAGGTGTGGAGTTACAGACTAGTATATTCTCTCCCCTCTTTGTCTGAACTTATTTATAATTGCATCAGGCCCACTTATGAAGCATGCACTTAAGTTCCACAATATATTTATTATTTTAAAAAATACTCTTGGCCATTAGTGAAGAGGTGCATGAATGTCAACTGCTGTTCCCACAGTGTATGCTGCAGAGAAGACTCCACATGGATAATACTGCTGGGCACAGTAAATGTGGAGTTGTCTTGCTTTTTTTCATACTAAATCTTCACAGCTGTTTTAAAAAGAACTTTTAGTTATGATAGGAGGATTCTTTAGCAAAGTTTAAATGAGGTTAAAAAAAATCGTTATGTAAAACTGTTGTAGCTGTACTGTGTTGTAGGCTCTCCAAAGCAGTGGGATTGTACCTAGGAGGCAAGCTGTTCCTTTACTGTAATGCCACTTTCATTCATGTGACAGGGAACTAGGAATTGAAGCTGGTGTGACTGCAGCCACTTACCCTCCAGGGCCCTTGCATCCTCACTTGGCCCACTACCATGCACCTCCTCGACTGCATCACTTGCAAATAGGGGCTCTTCCTCTAATGGTAAGGAGATAGCTTATGGAAAATTATTAACATTGGTCACTATGATTTTGTTTGTCAGGAAAATTGGATGTGTCTACATTGCTGCAAAGTGCTTCAACTGAAGAAGAAAATATTTCCCTGTGTCTGTCTGTGTGTTACTCCCAGCACGGGAGCTTGAGCAGGCCCATTGTGTAGCAAGAGAGAACAGTATAGGGACATCTACATTTCTAACTTCAGCTCTTGTAAAATGAAACATACTTGAATTAAATTGTCACTTGCATTGCAATGCATTGACCCTCTGCATCTGATTTTTAAAGTTCAGATTATTCTTTATTGAGTTTTGGATTATTAAAGGTACCAACTTTCCACCCAATGCGTGAGAATTAGCACTGATTCTTTCTTTTAAAGATGTGTATACACACAACTAGAATTCCAGATAGAAATTTGATTGTTTTCAAATAATATTTGTTATTCATCAACTTAATTCTATGTGGTGATAAAGTGTATGATTTTGTAGCATGAAGCGTTATAACCTGCAGGAAGTATGAGGGTAAGGTAGTCCCCTGTTACACATAATTTTCTTAATCTGCAGTAGAAAACGAAAACAAACCAACATATCTTTACTCTTGTTACAGAGTATTGTTTTTGAAAGAATGCTTATAGGTTTAGTTAAATTTTTTTTAAGTTTTGTTTAATAAAAATTCACAGAGAAGCAAATTTAGTTTAATTGAGTATATTTAGTGTTTCTGTATGGTCAAGCAATAATGTTTAATCCTCTTAAAGCTAGTTAATCTAATCAAAATTGTGAGTTCATCTGTAAATGAATGCTAAAATTATAATTTAAAAAAACCCCTGCAAGTCTCATCCTTTCAAAATTCCTCTGCTAGTAGCCTGAATTGACATCTGGGGCTTGAATTGTGAATTTACAACCAAACTGTAGTAACTGTCTCCAGTCTGGTCTTGCATTGCATATTCCTCACTCTTTAACTACCAGATATGATAATCCTTAAGTACCTCCCTGATACATGAGGGCTGGTCTTTCGTGGGTGCTGCTTGCATATTTAGCACAGACTTTCTAAAGCAGTCTGTAGAATTTGATATTTTAGTGTAGCTGGTGAGATTCTTGCTGCATAACCATCTCCTGTGCATCATCTCTTCAAATTAAGTTTTTCTGCATCCTTCAGTTAGGTGTCTGCTTTTTCAAGTGGATGAAAGATGGTTTTACTCTCTCACATTTATTTCATGTGTTGTACTGTAACAGATAACATCAGCTGCTTTAGATTCCCTCTTAATAGTTCAGGGAACTGTAATTGTGTTAGGAGGCAACAAGTTAAACCTACGCCTGTTTTAGCTCATTTTCTGTCAGGGCTAATAAGTCATCTGTGGGATTTACTTCAATTGTCACCATGAAATTTATAGAAACTTAGGAGTTCAGATGATCCTCATGTTACAGTGTGACGAGAAACTTTTAATTGTGTTTTAATTTTAATTGGAGTATTCCTGCAGCTAAAATGTTACGTAAGCAAATAGTTGGGACCCCACTCTTTTTCATCTTTTTAGCAGGAGAAGAGAGGAAAGCTGTGATAGAGAATGTTCAGAAGTATTTCCTGAATGTGTGATAAAATATTTTAGGGATTTCTGCTCTTCTGCTTGGTAACTGCAGTTTCTAATTGGTAAAAGTGGCAGATGAAACAAGGGTCTTTAAGTCTACAGAAATTTGTGCAAGTGTTTATGTAGGGATATTTGATCCTTATAACAGTAATTAATGAGTGGCTGAGTGAAACTGAAGTTTGTGTTCTGAGGCTTTGCACACACTGCACTGACAGCATGCTTTATCATGAACACACTGCTCTAAGCAGCACTTCCTCGAGTGTTTGGGATCTGGTTTGAGCCTTGCCGTGATCAGATCGAGCATTACGGCTTCGAAGTTGTGTAGAGTCTTTGACTAATTTTAAATGTATTCACACACTAAAAGAACATGAAGGCAGGTTAGAGCACTGCTAGAAGTTATATATACAATGAGTTCAAAGCATTACAAATGCCTTTTGATGACTCTTCCCCTGCTATGGCAATAATGAAAGTCACAGGTTTTGTCTGCTTGTCTGTGAATACAGCAGATCTGTCAGCAAAACTTATTTTATATAGAGAGCAAGTAGCCAGTGAAGTTTTTCATCTAACAAACTTGACTGGATTTTAAACAAAAGTGCTATTTTAGGCAGCAGATTATTTGTACCTACCACCTGTTTTTTTCCTTTGTAACTGTAGGAATAGGGATGGGAGAGGAGAGGCTGAACCGTGATTAGAGTCCCTCTGCAAAGTCGTTAATGTTCTAAGGAGTGCTTAGTGTCTTTAAGTACAGAGGGTCCTAAATAGAAATTTCACGAGTCATATTTTTTGATGCAGATACCATAAAATATTCCTTTTTTTGAGAGGAGTTGTCTTTTAAAGTAGCTGATGCAGTCACTCAACTAAGAATTTCATTAATATTGAATCCACTTTCTGAAATGGCTTGCGGCACAATTGGCAGTGTGCCTTTTTTATGTAGAGTACTGAAACCCCTTCAAATTACCACCAGACTGTAAAGGACATAATGGATTATTTGGGCTTTAATGACATTAGTACTCTGTATCAGTTTCTGATTTTAATTAGGTGCAGATAACCAAATCTTTATCTACTCAGTGCTGGAAAGCAGACTGCAGTTTTAATCCTCAGGGAAACAAAATGACAGAGATATGTGGGGGAAGATAATCAGCAGCTTTGACAGTCCAAATAGAGGGTTGGGGAAAAAAATCTCCTTTTCTCCTAGTTTGGCTGAAGAGACTTCTGCCTGTTTAAGTGTGGTTTCAGGAGGAATCCTAGATTAAAAGCAGTTAGGAAGACCTTTCTTCATATCTATGTATCCAGGAGTCAGGCTGCTTCCCTCCTTGATTTAGTATTACTTTGTGACCATGGCTTAGACTTTGTGTTCATTATTGTTCTAGGGCCATATGTGTGCTGAGGAAAGAGTTGTTGAATGAAATCCATTCTGGACAAATACCCATTCTGCTAACTGATCATTTTTAGGAAGACTCAAGTGAAGACCAGTGCATGGCATAACTAATGAAACATTAGATAAGAAGGATGCAGGACACAAAGGCTTTTTATCTGTTCCTCTGTTCTTCTCTGATACCAGTGTTCATTGTTAGATGCCACTTCTATTTCTGTTTACTCTGGCTTCCTTTGGCTGCTCTTTTGGCACTGTTAATGAAAGTCTTTTTGACTTGGGGTTCTGGCACCGTTTACCACATCAGGGTGGGGCAGGATGGCAATTTCTGTAATTTATTATGGGGTATGGTGTTCCAGACTCTTGACTCCAGCTTCTTCTGCCCTTTGGAATAGTGTCCTGTTGAATGTGAATTTCGGGGGTGAGGAGTGGCGGGGGAATTATTTGGATTTTGTAGTTTGCTAGGTATGGTGTAATAAATATCTCTCGAGTTGATGCAAGCCTTGAGAAGATTCCTTAATTTCTGTGAACCTGCAACTTCTCAGTCTGAGGGAGATCTTCGGGTCATATTTTAAAAAAAACAAAACCCCAAACAAACATAAACCCCCCAAAGCATCAAACAAAATAACAAAAACCCCAAACAAACCCCAAGCAAACCTAAAGTTTCTTATGGTACCTTAATTTCTCTCAAGTGTTTCACATCCAGCTTTCAATATGCTGTGCCCCCTTTTTCTTCTATTGCAGAGCCTTGCTATTTTGTTCCTTTACCTGTGGATTGATTCAGAGTGTTTGAGGCTGTCTTTACTCTTAGTTGTGAAAATCAATAGGGATTTGGAGGTGTAGGCCAGTAGGTCCCAGCACATTATGACAGTTGTGTGCTGGTCAGAATAATGTTGCTCAGAGTGTAGTCATATGGGTATTGCAGCTCTAAGAGATGCAGCTGTTCTGTACTCCAAAAGCCAACAAGTTTCTGTAAAATACCTGAACACTTAAGGCTGTAACCCGATGTAGTAATAGTAGATTTGAAATTAATTTCAAATTAATTAATTTCATATCTGAAATAGCCTTGATCAGCTGCATCAAAGAGAATTGCGTTTTCAAGAAAACGGAGTTTTGTCCTGCAGCTTCTTCTTTTTTTCTTAATATAAACATGAATTACTGTTCTTTGGTTTTTTTGTAGAATAAAGGCTGTTGAAGAGCACTCATTTCATGTTCCCCTCAGACATGAGTACCATTGGGTTTTATCCATGCAGCAGATGGTACTTGTTCCTTCACCCAATGACTTTCTATGAAAACTGCTGCGTTTCCTTGTTTGAATTTGGCTTATTAAGACATTAATTGATGAGCTTTGCTTCTTTTTGTGTATTGATGGTAGCTGAGCAGTTAGTTAACTGGAAAGACTTACACGGGGGATTTGTTCTAATACATATGAAGATCATACTTAATGGGAACCATGAAGGCTGGGTGGACAAGATTAGTACCATACAGGGCAGGAATCTCTCCACTGATTCTGGCAACTGAAAAGCAGAAAGAGCCTGCAAAGACAGAGAGTATTTAAAGGATAGAGTAGCAAGGAAGAAAGTCTTCCCTGCAGGTTAGATGTTTCAAACTGTTGAGAATGTTTGTGTTGTAAATGGTTCAGACTTAGCCTTGAATTGTTTTAGTTGCTGCAGATATTTGTGGTCATGGGAAGTGTCAATAGAAAGTGCAAAACAAGAAACAAATGATATTTCTACAGTTCTTGGCAGACTTGTGCTAGAATTTGCAGGTCCAGAATATATTGCTTTAAAGTATATATTTTAATTTGACTGTATCCAAAAGAACATATACAAACACTTAGAGCAGACTGGCATTGCTTTAACTGCTTACATTTTTCATTAGGTTTAACCTTTTCCTTTTTCTCTTACGTCCTATATGAAAGCTTAGTGAAAACAAACTTCCATTTGTGTGTGAAGCTTTTTCAAGAGAGCTGAAATCTTTTTGCATTTGAAGCTTGGTGGTGACTGTCAAAGGGATTTTAGTAAGACTGTTCTTAGTTGGGTGTTATTGATAGTTCTCTTGCAAATCTTTTCTCCATCTCATAGTCACAAATGTACTTTGTTAAAATCTTGCTGTGTTAGCAGACTGCTTATTCTGCAGGTGTAAAAGAACTGTTTTGATTTTTTTTTTTCTTAGAGATGTTTTTTCAGGGTAGCGTTTTACCTGGCCAGAAATGTAAGCTGTGCTCTGAGGGTATTTTATAAAAGAGCCTGTACATAATGTATATTCAGGTAATTTTGCAGAGGTGTTATGCCATCCCTGTCAGGATAATATGAAGGCCCATTTATTGGCATGAAAACATATTGTCCCACACAACATTTCTGTTGTCTTGAGTTCAGTAGTTTGTTGTGGTAGGTACTCTGAAAAATTTTTGGTTTTGTGCTGTTTAAATTAAATTTAGTTGATCTCTTAGTCTCCAATAGCAGAATTTGTTCCAAATAGAAGACCTGTCCAGGTGCATGTCACTGCAGTTGGTAAACTGACTGCTGAGGCAGTTGGAACTGTAATTATGGAATTACAGCAATACATCTGTGACTTTGCTCCTCTTGTAATGATGCAGTATATGCACTATCAGATGCATTGTTTTCCAAAAGACTGATTTCAAATCCTGGTCAATAAAAAAACAGGCATTGAATGGCACTTTTGAGACTTAAGCTAGTTTTTGTCAGGAGTTTCCTTCCTCTGAGTGGTGGCCATCAATTCACAGTGTTACAATAGACAATAAAATTTTCCAAATTATGCCAGACAGGTCTATGTCTAGTAAAAACTTGGCTCAATAAGTATGTTCATAGTGTGAGTGAATGACCTAGTTCCTTAAATGCATTTTCTGTAATTGAAAGCTGAAGTAGAATTACATGCTTAAATGCAGAATGAATCATAAATCAATGATTATCTGAGACAGATTTCTTACAAATCAGCATATTTTTAATCTGCTCCCCCAAAATTCCTTAGTTACAGCCACAGTTTATATTGTCAAACAGTATGATTTATGTTTGACAATATAAAGACCTATGATAGCAGCAAATATTACTTGCATGAAGTGTTTCAATATGCACATGAATATACATCTTTGGTTTCTATTACTCTGGTTTGTTAAAATTCAAGACCAGCGTTGTGGCTGTATTTGTGGTGGATGTTGGCACTACATCATCATTTGACAAGCAGCATGTAAACTGCTTTAAAATAATCAGATTCTGCCTTTCTTTTCTGGAAAAAAAAATATTTAGGGCAGAGAAATCTTTTCTGTCCCTGTCAGGCTTTAGTTACAAGACTGGATTTGGAAACTGTAGGAAGGTAGCTTATTGGTCTGTTATATGATGTGAGTAGCTTTGTGTAGATCTGTGCTTTTCCACAGTGCATTCATTGAGTTTTACACCTTTATATATGTTAAACTTGGAAGCGTATGATGGGAAGAAGAAAAGCAACATGTGAATACTTGACATCATGAATAGTATCTGGGATATTTGATTTGTGGACAGCCTCGTGAGATGAATTTTGAGCTGTCACATACAGCAGCAGAGACATTGTCAGCAGATAGTACTCAAGTATTTCCAAATGAATTGCTGCTTACAGTCTTCTCTAGGTGTGCTGTGGGATTGATTAAAACAAATCTGCTGATCATTTTGGGGTTTTTTCACCTGTTCATTAAAAATTGATACTGGTATGTTTCTGACAAAAAATCAATACCATTATTCACTCGTCTTGCGGGGGTAAAAAGGGAATGCAGCAGCCCTGCTGTGGAGGTGGTCCTTGCTATATTAACTATCCTTCAGCTTTGCTGTATGAAAAGTGCTGGTGCTTGAAGGGCCTGTGGGATATAGCCCTGGACACTGGTTTTTTGTTCACTGCTTCTATCTCTTACTATGCAAGAAGGTTAGTGGATGCTTGAATGTAGCATTAACTGTGACTTCAGATGTGAGTTTTGAGTGTTAATTCTTATCTGCCTCTAAATTTGAAGTGTTTCTGAAGATCCTCAGTCGTTTTGAGTCAGATAAGAATATTGGCTGCTTTTTTCAGACTGATTTTTTTTTTTTTTTTTTAGGCTTATTTCTTCTGTGGTACCAAAAGCTTACATTTGAGAATCTATAGCGAGTCCTCTTTGTAACTTCATGTGTAGCTGTTAGATGTTCTGTTTATAAAAATAAGTAGCTATTTATGGTGGTTTATATAATGTAGATTGAGATTTTGAGACTTGGGAATTGTAATGCAGGTGTGGAGAGATCACAGGAGAGGATCTAGTCTCACGTTTGTTTTGCTTCTGGTTGTGTTCAGATGTGTCAGAGTGGTGTTTGTCTTGTGCTGTCAGTTGGAATCATATGCTCAGGCTGAGAAGTATAAATAATAAGTGATTCAATGAAAGCAAAAGGAACTTAAATTTTTCAAAGTGAACAGTAAAATACTGACACTGTTCTGAATAGGTTTAACTTAACATCTGCTGTTTGAATAGGTACCAGACATGGCGGGCTACCCTCACATCCGTTACATTTCATCGGGATTGGATGGAACATCATTCAGAGGCCCTTTCAGGGGCAATTTTGAGGTTTGTAATAGAATAAAACTAGATATATGTCAAAATGTGTCATGAGGGAATTATGGGGAGGGTGTATGATAGAGCTAGTTCTATGTATAGATAGAAAAGAATCATAAAGAAAATACCCTTTACTTACAGAATGCCCTCATCGTTGTGGAGTGGGACAAAAGCATATTGAAAAGTTGGTCAGGAAAAGGTGCCCTGGACAATGCAGGTTAGGTGGCAATTAACTGACAGTACCTCTTGCTGTGCATACCACCCATCAGTGGGACAGAGCGGTCATATGACATTCTGGTAGAAGGTAGTGGTGTCTCTGAGTAACTGTGCCAGGATCCTCCAAGTGAGGCTGAAACTTGGCCACATTAACAGTGCTGTCCTGTTGTATAGTGCAGGAATTGAAATGGAGTGAAGGGAAAGAACAGAACATAAAAGGTATCAGATGCAGAGAGTTAATGACCCTGTCCACTGAAAACCTCTTCAGTGACATCTCACGGTTCTAATAAACTCATTGCTGGAGAAAGATAAATCAGTCATTGTATTTCAACTTAAGCAATGTTTTTTTTCTTCAAAGCCTTAATGACTGTTAGAAAGCAAATATTTACATAGCATATTTTAATTGCTTTTTCCTCATTAGACACGGAAGTATGTGTGAACATACTGATAACCATTCCTAGCTGACAAACACTCATTTTTTTGTAGCATAATAGTATTTCCCTAGAACTAAAATTACCAGACAGTGTTGTGTGGGTTTTCTACAGAAGCCCATCACTTTTCCCACACAACATACTCTTTTTGGCTTTGCCTGTATTTGAGTAAGTCGGGAAATAAGTTTGTCATTCTAAAAATGAAAATGGGTTAGAATGAAATTAATACTTCCTCAAGGTAGCTGAAATAATAATAGTTTTTACAATGTTTATTCCTTCATGATTTTTAGGAGCTGATTCACTTGGAGGAACGACTAGGCAATGTTAATCGTGGAGCAACACAGGGAACTATAGAAAGATGCACATATCCACATAAATACAAAAAGGTGAGGATTTCTCAAATTGTGGCCTGCCTGTAATAATATCTTTGAACATGGATTAATGTTTATGGTTAGCTTAAATCTGCAGGAATGTCAGTGTCGAAGAGGGCATGTTTTCTGTATCTTGACATTTCAAGGACTGTAAACAAAGCTTACAATGCCACTTGTTTCACGAGGAAAATTTAAAATTAGTTCCTTAGGTAAAGAGCTATGTGATGAACAAAAGTGGTTTGATATGATTAACTTGTCCAGTAGTTACGAGTAGCCTTGTGAGTAGTGAAATAACTGCTGGTAATAGCAAAATTGTTGACGGATTTCAGTGATAGCTCATAAACTAAGGCTTTATTTTGGCAGTCAGCAGTTCATGGTGTTTACCTGCTTTACTTTGAACACATGGGGAAGGCTGGAACACTAGGAAGGTTTGAATCTGGTACACAGTTTTGACAGCTGAGGTTGTCTCTCAGTTGAAGTTCAGTCTATGATCATACACAATCCCATCAACATGACACTGTTCTTTCATACTTGATAGTGATAGTGGCATACATGATAGTGGCAAGACACTAGGTTGATTTTTTTTTTTTTCTTTTTGCCTCTACATGAATGAAATTAAGATATTTAGACATAGACAATAAGTAAGAGGACTGGTTGCAGCACTATGAAATTAATAGTCCAGTAGACTTTTGTAATTAACAGCAGTTAAATCCGAAATGTTCTGGGTCTTGCTCCAAGTGCTGACTTTTGATTCAAGTGCATTTGAATAAATATTACAAAATGTTTTCTAAGAAATATGTGATGAATATGTATCAAAAACAGATTTTACTCAGTTTGTCAATAATGTCATCTCTACTAATAAGGTAACAACTGATTGGTTCTCACAGAGGAAACTGCACTGCAAACAAGATGGGGAGGAAGGAACAGAAGAAGACACAGAGGAAAAGTGCACCATCTGTTTGTCTATATTGGAGGAAGGTGAAGATGTCAGGTAAATAACACTGAATATCAGAATACAGTGTTAATGTTCTGGCTTTGACACCATACTAGAATCTGGTGCACTGCTTTGCAGTACTGCCTAAGTTAACAGTTACAATTAACTACTGTCATTGCAACTTGTTTTATTGTCTTAGTTCAGTTGAAACTACACATTGTTCAGTCTGTATTGTCTGTAGGTAGAATGTAGGTTATTTTATTTCAGGCTCCCATAGTTTGATTGCCTGGGTTACAATATGAGCCCAAGCTGATGCCCTGAATTAATCAGGACTTTTAGTTCAGTTTTTCTGGAGTAACGTTACTTCAACTCCAGCAGGTTTAAATCAGTCTAATACAGCAGAAGCCAGTTGATGCTTGACTTCATTGCCCATATCCATTCCTTTTTGGAACTAGACAGAATGTAGGTTCAACTGGAAAGGCTATGAAAGCTGTGGGAAAACAGAAAGCACAGACCTCAGTAGCAAAGCGCACGCTGTGTTTTTTCCAATGGGTTTGTTGATATGGAAATCACTAACACTAATGTTTTTCTGTTCTGATGACAGGCGCCTTCCATGTATGCACCTTTTCCACCAAGTATGTGTAGATCAGTGGTTGATTACTAACAAGAAGTGCCCCATTTGCAGAGTGGACATTGAGGCTCAGCTGCCTAGTGAAAGTTGACACTGCTTTCCAGAACTCTTGTCCTCCCTCTCGCTCCCTCTCATCCTTCCTGGTACTGCAGTCAACCAAAGATGGCATGACTTACCTGCGCAGATTTGGAAGCATTGAACCCAGAGTGCTGGCTCTGCTATATGGTACAACTAATGCTAGACCTACAGTTTATGTAGAAGACAGTTGAGTTTCAGTGTATTTATAATTTTTTTTTTTTTTAGGTTTTACATTTTTCTTTAAATTCATTACTGTATTTTTGCATGGTTCCTTGTATTGCATTTGTTTGCACATATTATGGGCTTTTTGACCCCAAACTTGCAGGCGAGATTAGCTGCTTTAGTAAGTAGAATTGTGTGGTCTCTTTTTTGGTTTGTTTTATGTAGTATCAGGCTTTGAAAGTATGATTTCACTCATTACTAACCTCAAATTCCTTAATTTAATCGATCATATATATTTTAGTTTAAATGTATAAAGATCATCTAGAAAAGGACAATATTATGTATTGAGACATTCCTTAATTAGGAAAAAATGGCTGCTGTATATTTACAAGATCAATTATGAGTCAAATAACATCCTTAATACTGGGAACAGAATATGAACTATATTCAGTTTGACTGATACATATAGCATACTCACCACCAGAGTTTTTGTCTGATCAGATTTTTGTGTTTGTTTTTAAAATTTCAGCACAATGCAGATATATTTGAATGTCAATATTAAACATTTAGACTGCTGTTCAGATTGTATTTATCATTTTCTTCTATGTCTAGAAATTTGAATCCCTAACTTAAATATATGCTGCTGTGAAACAGCTCTTAGTGAACACTAAATGTTGATTTCAGTTAGCTGGATTGTAGATACTTGCAGATTGAAAGAATTATTAGGGACATGGAAAAAAAGCTTAGAATCTGTTTGGTCTTCTGCTAACTTAAGTTGAAGTATCTGCGCACATTGAGGGTTGGTTTGTTTTTTTTTTTTTTTTTTTTTTGTGTTTTCTGTTTGTTTGTTTGGGTTTTGTTGGTTTGTGGTTTTCTTAATATAAAACCATTCAATAAGGAATTAAAGCTGCAGGGTTTTTGTTTGGGTTTATATACATGAATTCATAGATTTTTCTAAGGATTCCAGGCTTGTCTTGGGATTTTTATTAGATTTAAAGTTAATAAAGTTAGCTAAATCCACTTGTCTCTTGTTTTTATTTTTCATTAGTAAGTTGAAAGCCTGTAAATTCCTGTAGAAACTGAGACACAAATTATGTGGTTACCTAGTTTTTGCCTTGATCATAGATTCCCTCTATAAATTACCACCAGTCCATCACTGATTGAAATATTTTCTATAGTTAAGATTTGCTGCATAATATAGTATATAGAATTAAGTTATAACGTACTAACATTTTGCCTTTGAAGGAGGTTTTAATCCATATCAGGATTCAAGTTGCTCATCAACATTCTTTCACGTATAATAGATTATAGTTTATTTAAATGTGCTCAACATTGCAAAATGCAAATGTGCAAAAACATTGAGACAGTATTACTGTCTCTTTGGAAAAGATGTTCCTTGGGGATCATATATGAACATGTCAATTAGCTTGCATTAAGCCACCTGCTTTGTAAGTGGATTGAATAATAAATACCTTCAGTTTCTCTTGTCTTTGTCTTTCATGATCAGATTACGTGTAAAATGGTTTACAGTAAACCTAGAAGATAAACTGTTATGTTTACACTAAAAAACATCCATTTATGAATATTACCTTACCTAATTTGATGCCTGTTTCTGTATGGTTAAAGCTGCTTCCCTTTTATTTTATCTTTTTTACCTGTTAGTAGTAGCATTTGCAAGTACAGTGTCTATTGCTGGCAACAAACTTAACACCTCTGGCACTGAGGCTTTAAACAGAGAGAAATTTTATTCCAGCATGTGTGATAAATGGACCTTTTCAAGCTTAATTGCATTGCTAAAACTGAACTTAAAACCACTTTGCGCTTGTACAATGGGGGATATGGGAGAGGGGCAACACATGGTTGGACTGCTTCAAAACCTGACTTGGGTTTATGCTAAAGCTTCTTGAACAGTTTGGCTGTAGGAAACTAAAGGTGACTGCAGAGTTGAAGCTGCATTGCTAGAAATGAATAAAAGTAACTGGAAGGACTGAACAGACACTTTGTGTTTTCCAGTGACTGTTAAAGGGAAGTTAATTGACCACTAATGCTTGAAGACTGAGGATATTCACTTCTAAAAGTTTCCAAGAAGGTACTTGAGAGATACAGGACAAAAAACCCCAGGGCCTCTCAAGTAACTGAGACCCAGGGTGTGTGATATAATCTATTTTGGCTTCCTTACAGGACAAAGAAGCACAGGTTTGGGAGATTCTTTTTTTTTAAGGAAATATTCTATGGGTCTGATTTGAGTGCCTGATACTAGAGGTATTTTAGTGATCCATTAATTGATTTGTTATATAATAGCTACTGATACTGTCTTGCTTTTAAATGTATGCATAACATTGTAATGTGATACTGAACACTTAGTATTTGTCAGGAATCACGGTGTTCTGATCTTAATGCTACTGCAGGGGCTAAAAAGCTGCAGCTTACTTCTGTCCCAGAAGGTTGTGACTTAACCATGGTTTAAGGGAAGGAGAAGGAATAGGCTTTTCATTTTGAAAATTTCCACCACTTACTGTGCTTTATATGCTTAGATGCATTGCCTTAAGTTTTCTGCAGCATCTTTGAAGATAAGATTCTCAACAGTATGCATCAAATTACTTTTCATATAAAATTCCATTGTCAAAAGAAATCCTTTTGTATGCAATAAATAAAATGTTAGACTGGTATCATTCAAAATTTGTTTCTTCTGCAATTTTTTTCCCTTTCCCTTGTTTTGCTCTTGAAATCTTGATCCGTAAACCTTTTTGTTTACTCGTATTACTTACTGCAGGTACTGCCCAAGAAAAAACTATCTTAGTGAAGGATCAGCATTTAGCTGAAGTTAATTATCCTGCTAAATGGAATCATCTGGAACCTTGGAATTCAGGGCCAATTTTGAGAGAGTGGAGAAGAATTGAAAACTGACGTTTCTGTCAGTTAGGCAACTACGGTAGCGTTGAAGTTCCTGAATCTCGGGACTCGTTACTAAACCTCTTCCGGCCTCTTCGCCTGTCTCCCCACGGCTGGGAGCGCCCTGAACTCCCCCCGCGTGTAGGCGGGGCGTTCCCGCGGCTGCGGGCGCGGTGCCGGCGGATTTTGGGGTTAAACTCTCCCGTGAGCTCGGGCTCGGCCTCGCCCTGAGGGAGGCGCTGCGCCGGCCGCGGCCACCGGAAGCGGCTCGAGCCGTTTCCTGCTGGGGCGGGGCCTGCGGACGCCGACCAATCGGACGCGTGCATCGTACGAAGTTGTCCAATAGTAGAGCGGGACAGGGTTTAAAGGGAGCCGCGGCAGCGTGAGGGAGCGGCCGCCGGTTTGGTTCTCGAACGGAGCAGTTGTGTGCGGAGCGGCGGCAGCGGCTCCCCTCGTATCCGTGCCCATGGCGCTGCCGGTGACACGCCGCGCCCCTGTGAGTACCGCCACGGGCGGCGGGCGGGCCGGCAGGGCGAGAGAGGGGGGGCCGGCGGCCCAGGGTCTGCGCCGCTCTTTGCCCTCAGGCGGCGTGGGGGCCGCGGGG
>VZRV01007339.1:2065876-2150087 GCA_013398115.1 Falcunculus frontatus
CGGCCGGGCCGAGCTGCGGCCCAGCGGTGGGAGGGGGCCCCGCTATGGGCAGCGCGGGCGCTGCTCCCGCCTCGGCCTGGCCTTGGCCGCCGCGCCTCCCCCGCTGAACGCGGCGGGGATGTGGGAGTGGGAAAACTAAAGCTGCTTTAGGGGGAGGGGGAGGAAGGGACTACAGGAACCTCTCTTCTGTCGTGATTGTCTAATGGTTTAAACTGAACTCCACGAAACACCTGAAGCCTGGTGGTTTCATTGCTGTGCGTAACAAAGAATATTAATTTTTGCGTGCGAAGCATAGCTTTTTAATTTTATGTGGCATATATGTAACAAGGAATTTCCTTTATGCAGCCTCTGGGGGGCGCTGCTAGAGTCACAAAGTGTGTAAGCATAATAGAGTTAAATAGCAGGTGAGCACTCTGACCTTAAAAAATTACAAAGTATGAGATAGGATGCATTGCTTAATTTTACAACACCGTTCAGAGGGTACAGTGCTGCTCTGAACCTAGAGAGGAGACTTCTTCATCTGAACATATGTGACTGGCTAGGAAATAAAAGCTAGTTGAGTAATGTGTAGCAGGCACAGCGGTACATAGGTACAGTGGTGGTAAGCGTATAATGTATAATGGAGCCGGGCATTGGAAAGTTGTTGGTCTCTGACTCTTAAGCTTTTGCAATTTTATCATTTTAGATCACTAGAGGGATGGAGAATGCTGTGTCTGACCTTAAAAGTAAAGCAAAAACTCATGTGACTGGCAAAAGGGCTGCTTTAGAAGAAATAGGAAATAAAGTTGCAACAAGAGGAACGCACATATCTAAGGTAAAGGAACATTTGAAATCTATATACCGGGAGAAGTTGGGTTGCTAGCTCTCTACTAATAATAATTATTTTCACTACAGAAAACAGAATGCCCCAAAGCATCCATAAAGCCTGTGAAGGGACCTAGCAAGATGACAAATGGAATTGTACTGCCTAAAGCTCCACCTGCTGTGAATCAAGCAATCAAAGAAGCTGATGTTCCAAAGGTAGGAAGTGATGGTACTGTTCTGATTTTAATTTGCTTTGCAACTTAGAGCTCTACCTTCACAAGAGTTTTTCTGTGGCTGTATCTCATTCGTCTGCTGAAAAAGCAAAGCCTCTGTTACTGAGGTTTTGGTTTAATGCATGTTGTACGTAAAGGCTGACGTTCAAGTGGCAGAACAAGCTGTTGAAGTGCTGGATGAAGTTTCTGCTTTAGCTGGCAATTACTAGAAGATCTTGGGATTCTATGTTTGTAGTATCTCAGTGAGAACTTGCTGCACTGGAGTCCAAGCTTGGTTTCAACTTCCATCTAAAGAAGTTGCATTAGTGACTGGTGAAACATGGAAACAAAGGAACATTGAAATGTAAACAGTATATAATGAGACGTGTTAACAGATATGATCTATTCCTTAGGTTCTGTCTCCTGTCCCTATGGATGTATCAATGCAAGAGGAGGATTTGTGCCAAGCCTTCTCTGATGTGTTGCTCAACAACGTAGAAGACATTGATGCTGAGGACTGGGAGAACCCCCAGCTGTGCAGTGACTACGTAAAAGACATCTACCTGTACCTGAGGGAGCTCGAGGTAGGACGCCCCACGGCTGCCCTGGTGTCTCAGGGGTTAGGTGGCTGCTCACACCGCTCTCCCCACAGCTGCAGCAGTCGGTCCGGCCGCACTACCTGGACGGGAGGACGATCAACGGGCGCATGCGCGCGATTCTGGTGGACTGGCTCGTCCAGGTGCACTCGAGATTCCACCTCCTGCAGGAGACGCTCTACATGTGTGTGGCGATCATGGATCGCTTCTTACAGGTGAGGGATCCTTCAAGTCATGCTCAGTAATTGTTCAATTACTGTGTTTGTAAAGGAGTTCAGGATTTAACTTTTCTTTAGAAATGTAACAATCTAAAAACTCTGCTCTGTGTCTAAGAGCTGTTACAGTGCAGCAGCTTAACTCTGAGGCTGCTGCCTTCTTTGAGCACCTTTGGCTAGAGTGAAAAACCTCATTCATAAGAATGAGCACTGTCGTGCTGGTATCCTAAACTGATAAATACGAATCTGTTTACCTAGAGTTTGACACTTTAGGGCCTGCATTTTAAATTTCTGTGTTGCAGAGTCATCCAGTACCTCGCAAGAAGCTTCAGCTGGTGGGTGTAACAGCACTGCTTGTAGCTTCAAAATATGAAGAGATATTGTCTCCTGATGTAGCAGACTTTGTTTACATTACTGACAATGCCTATACCAGTAATGAAATTAGAGAAATGGAGATGATTATTCTTAAGGAATTGAACTTTGATCTGGGACGACCTCTTCCAATTCACTTCTTAAGAAGGGCATCAAAAGCTGGGGAGGTGGGTACTTGTCCTCGTTATCTAGCACTCTCCTGTATTGATAAAATCTATCCAGGATTGCTTCTGGCATTTTTATGATGTGATCTTACCTCCTGCTTAAATGCTGGATGAAGAAATGCTCAGCTCTGAAACTCCACCGTGTGGAGTAACACGATAACGTCACTGTGGCAACCAGTAGTATTTCACATTTGTATTTACTGAGGCCTGTGTTCAGCCTTAGTGGCAGTAATTTTACTGTTCAACTAAGAACCCTTGCTTTTAATCTTTTTAATCCTGGTGATCAGGATACTTATTAGTAAAACACTAGCAGTGTTGCAGTTCTTTGTAATTTCTGGTTGCAAATATTGTGTTATTTAAGAATCAAAAGATAAGCTTTCTCTTTGACACAACCCTTTCTTTCTTCACCTCAGTAGTTACATTCAAGTGTACTGTCCACTCTTGAGGTGGGCTTCAATTACCTCAGCAGCCCACTGGGTAACTCAAAGAAGTACTTTTACATCTCCCCTCCCTTAGTTTGCATTACAGAAGGAGCACTTGTGTCTCCAACTGGGCACAGCACTACCTGATGCTGCAGTTTTCTGTTGCCATCCCTCAGTTGAGTCCAAATTCCAAATGGCTGCTAGTCTAGACTGATGCGGTCACTGGTCTTTTGAGAAGAATGTCTGCTAGAAAGGATGGTCCCTAAACTGTAGTAAAGATTTTGCTATTTTTGTTTTGCTCTTGAACACAATAAGCAATTCTGAGTGATTATGCTGAAGTGAAATGAGATTTTGTGGATTAACAAGATCTCAACCTTCTAGGCCGATGCTAAGCAACACACTCTAGCAAAATACCTGATGGAGCTGACACTGATAGACTATGACATGGTTCACCATCGTCCTTCAGAGATTGCAGCTGCTGCATTGTGCCTGTCTCAGAAGATTCTGGGACATAACAAATGGGTGAGTATTTTAATCAAACTTGTTAGGAGTTTTTTCTTCAGTCAGTGGAATTGAACCAGTAAAAAAGTACTTGAGAAAATTGTGTTTAGGTTGGTAACAATGGTGGTTCTGGAATGACAGTTGGGACAGCCTGATGCATAGTGGCAGGTAGAAAAAGGAAGGTACCAGTAAAAACTCAGAATCCTTTTCTGTGTGAATATTGTGGTACCAAAGTATTTTTCTCTTGGAATCACTGAGTTACAAAGGCTACGCTGTAAGTAGAAGTAGATTTTCATAATTCTTGAAGTACATGTAGCATAATGAAGTTGTGGACCATGAGTAGTGAGCTGTACTTCAGCTGCTAGTTGCTTTTTTATTCTCTGTTCAGTCCAGAAGCATGATTCTTGAAATTGATGTGTCCAGACTTCTGCACATCAGGTTACTCTGGATCTGTCATTTAAACTGACAGCTACAGTTTCCAGCACTTGAGGCTTAGCCATGAAACTCAGGGTGTTTGCTGCCTGAAGTGATTGTGCCTCGAGCAGCAATTCCCCCTTCACAGATCTCAAGTTTGTTACCGTTCTGGTGCAGGGTACAAAGCAGCAGTACTACACTGGCTATGCAGAGGACAGTCTTGTGATGACCATGAAACATATGGCCAAGAATGTGGTCAAAGTCAATGAGAAGTTAACAAAATACATTGTAAGTATAACTACGTCAATCCTCTCTCTAATGTTTTAAAAATAGCTTTGTTGCATATTGTGGCTCCTTAGGTAAATACTCTGTATGTTACCCTAAAGCATATGCTCTTCTGACAAGCCTGTGAGAGGCTGTTGCATTAATGTTAACATCAAAACCTTTTAGGCAAATTGCGCTCGTTACTTTGCAAACTGGTTCACTGCCAGCCTTGTTTGTTTGTTTTCCAAGCAGGCAAGCTAATTGACCCAAAATTATCTGCATGAGCATAAATACTTTGTGTAAAACTTGTGTCTCTGTTCTCTATTCTGCAGGCTATCAAGAATAAGTATGCAAGCAGCAAACTACTGACCATCAGCACCATCCCTCAGTTGAACAGTGAGATCATCAGGGATCTGGCTGCAACACTCCTGTGAAGCCCTGGGCAGCAGGGCCTGATGGGGTGTGCACTTTGTTTGTCTCCTGCTTTTGTACATAGCGTTCCAGCCTCCCGCCGAAGGTGACGTTTTAAATTTGCTTTGTAACACAGCTTTCTATCTAAAAATAAAACTCCTTTCTTTTAAATATTGTGAGTGTGACTCTTTAAGGTACAACCTACGCTTTTGTAATCTAATGTCCAAGAGGGACGTTTGACTAAATAGGTGATTGTTACAACTCTCAGTTAAATGGGCTTGATTATTCTCTGTGGTTGTTTCCAAAGAGAATTTCCAAGCTTTATATAGTGCATTAACATAAAGGGCAGGCAGACAGTGCATCTTTTCTGTTGTACCTTAAAGAACACTAAACATGTACTTTATTTCAGTACCTTGTTCCAAGAAAGTGTACTGGAATTTATTTCTCTTTTTTGTAGTTTGGTGCCTTCAAGTTTGGGGAAAGTAGGCTAGCTTTAATGGGTACTAACCTTGTAAATCTTTGTGTTTCTCTGTGTGCTTAAAAAAAAGGGAGCTAAGGTAAAAAAATTGGAAGTCTCCTATAATCCTAACAACTGTACAGGGAATACAGGTGTGGAACTGTAGGGATGAGACCTTTTGAAAGCAGCTCAGCTCTTGAAACATTTTCCACTTCCTGAAAAGCACCCGCTTAGTTTTTCATTACCTCTTCACTTGCCCACATCTTCTTTCCCCCGCCGCTTCTCCAGTAAACCTCTCTACCTGGGATCATAGAGTGAAACCTGCCATAAGGCAGTTCTTCCTTGCCACTTCCTTGACATTTTGCTTGCTTTTGTCTTTGTTTCTAATCTGTCGGTATCTGTATGCCCAGGGAATATAAGCCCGTAAGTAATGCAACTTTTCTACCTCAATACCTCATAGAGGTCGATTTGTTAAATTAATCCTCTATCGGTAATGTTAAATTAAAGACCTTTTGATAGTCTCCAGGTTATACTGAACTCAGTACCTCCCTTCCATGCTGAGCTACTCTGTGACTGTTCCAGCATCTCCTCTTCGTGAGTGTGCTGGCTCTGAGGTAAAAAGCAAGAACCCAATGCTACAGAACTGACCTAGACCTCAGTGCTCCTGTCTGGGAAGGATGCTGAAGCTACTGGGTTTAATCTCCTCCTAATCTTAAGCAGATTTTTCTCTCCCCTGGGATAAGTAAGCCTAGCACTTGCTGCAAATGATCTTTTGAAAAATGTGCTTCATTCCTTGTGTGGCTATAATGCCTTCCTTGGAGTGAGGTCCTCATTCCTGGTTCCGAGAAACAGCTTGGAGTTTGTGTACCTAAGTTAGACTTAGGCAACAGTTTAGGAGGGAGGGATTCAAGATTTTTAGCTGTATCTTAAAGCTTATGCAACTTTTTAATACCAACATATGCAGGGCTTTTTAACTGTTCTTAACATGAGAGGATGAAATGCACAGCATTTCAGCTGGGCATATAAGGAAAAAAATTTGGTTTGGAGTGAAGAAAGGGGCTTTTTCTTTAGAAGTCAGTGCAGTAAAAGCCTTTGTTGTGAAGGGATCTGTTTGTATATGTGAGAACAAACTGCACAGAGAACAAACCTGTTGATCTTCCTGTGTTTTATTTTATGGAAGTTCAAAAGGCAAGCAGGAATTCTCAGAACTGCAGGGCAAGCAACAGCCACTCTGCTTGGGCAGCAACAACTGTGCTTCTGCTATTTAAAAGGAGGAGTAGTGCGTATCTGTAAGTACCTGGCATAAAAATTCTAGCAGTACTACTTCATAAGAACAGTGGACTACTACATTATACATTTATACATGTTTCTATCATAACCAGTTTTTATATACAGTATATAACTATTTCTATAAATGTACAGCTCTGCATAAAGACACTGCCTATAACAGGTAGAGTATTAAACATAAATCCAACATGGGCCAGCCATATTATAATATAAATCTTGAAGAAGGCAACAATGTTTAGCATACAGTACTATGTGGTTTTCTGTTTTAAAGTCTTACAGTGCCTGTTGGAGTCCCTAAACACACCTGCAAACACAAACCAGTTCCATTACATCTCTGTACAGAATTACTTAAATAGACCATCACAGTAGTTTTTTAGATGGTAATCTCCCAAATGAGCCTAAATCTTTTTGACATGTAGCAGCATACTTATTAACATGTTCCCCAGAATGATCTGCATTAGAGGAAATGTGCATTTAACATTATCTTCAGTAGATCATTTAAAAGGTTACTGCTATTCAGCTGAAGGCACTTATTAAATACACCCCTTTCGAAGTCCCTGGTCCCAGACTGTAAATCACCTGTTTCAGGAAGATGATAGGTTTGAGCATTCTTCACTTACCAGGTGTTTAAACCAGGTTTTAAATATAATAAATAATTGGTCAGTTCACTGCTCTATGGTGCTGAGACAAAGATCAAAGTCTGTACTGCGGGTAACTCTTCCTGCTCATACACAATTTACTGGTGAAAATACTGCTGAGAAAGGCAGATCTTGGAAGAACAATGTCCTGAAGGCAAGGGAAAACATCTTCAACCACTGGTACCTTCACACCAATTATTCCCTGACAGTCTTTTAAATCTTGGTGACATAATTGTTGGGAAACAGACCTTGCTTCCCTCGTAGTCTTCCCGTCCACCAGCCAGAAGGATCTGTAAAAAGGACGGCAAGGTAAGAGCGAGCTCTGGAAGTCTTTTTGTGTACGTGGTGCAATCTTGCAAAGCTGTGCCACTCAGTGAGAGCCTTCTTGGGAAGGAATGAGGGGAGAGGAGATAGAGTGTTCATCTTTTGGCCGCGTCATTTTGCTGTGAGGAGGGTGCTTTGGAGACCCAGAGTTGGAATTGGTTAACTACTTTTTGCTTCTTGTGCTACAGCTGTGGTTTAGGCTAATTTTCCTCTAGGGCCAGTGACCAAATTACTGCCTCACTAAATGTAAAGCTCTGCCGTACCCAGTGACAGGTCCTTGGTCTGTGAAGAGGCTGCACTGGGGTGGAGGCTTCTCTGCCCCCTGAGCCATCGTGGAAATTTGCAAGCCTAACAGAGAGAAGATGAACTGGGGTGGCCTGGAAAGTCCTGTCCTAACTCCTTGTGGCACTGTACCTCCAAGACCAGCGCTGAAGTCCCAGCCCCTGTGTCCCCGTACCTTCCTTGATGATGTCGATGACGTCGTTGGCGTTGAAGCTGAGCTCGTCAGTGTCCTGCGCGTCGTAGGCGTAGAGCGCCCGGCACTGCGGCACCTGCGGCTTGGGCTTGGGCTGCGGCTTGGGCCTTCCTCCGGCTGGCGGTGGGCGGCTCGAGGTCTGCCTGCGGACACTGACCGACAGCAAGGGCTCGTGGGCTTTGGGGCTTGGCACTCAAACCTGAGCTTTAGCAAACCTCCCCCCATCTTAATGAATTCATTTTGAAGAACATCACAGAACAAGGGAAAAAGGATTTTCTTGAATGTCACAACTATTAAAAACAGTGTGAGACTGTCCCTTTCACAGGGAAGAGTTGCCATTTCTTTCCTATGGAAATGGATGAGTAAGGACTTTCCAGCAGTTCAAATGAAGACATTTAGTGCCCAAGCTGAAATGGAAGCAAATATGCACATGCAGTTCATGCATATCTTGGTATCTACACAGCTTAGGCTGTGTCTCTCCCCTTGCCCCAATGTCACCAGTGATTTAGTTTTCAGTATCAAAAACAAAGTTCTAGCTCACAGGCTTGCTACTTTACCATTCTTGTGACTAAGCTGTAACAGAGACTTGCATCTCTTTTAAGTTGCCTCAGATTCCAGGACCATCTATGGACTTGTTCTGTTATAGCCAACTCTGAAGCAGCAGGGGAGATGCTGCACAAACTGTCACAGCTGTGACCACTCCAAAGATTAGCAAGGGGAAAGAGGGAAGAAATACATTTTGCCAGCTCATCAGCTAATAAAGGCTGGAAGAGAGAACAGGTATTAGACTCAGTATGTCAGTTTAAAATTATTAATATATGTGCTGAATGACTAAAAATGTAATGATGTGGAGGAGAATGAACTGTGATCATGTCATGTAATGCCATGGTAACATTACACAGCTGTTGCAGAACAGGGTTACAGCTACTTAAACAAAGTCAATAAGCCTCTGTCTAATTCTAACTTTGTAGTGAACTGCACCAGAAAATAAGATTTGAAGTAAGGGTTATAACAGCACTTCAGTTCTCAATGTATCTACGCGGGGAGAGATTTTCTCCCGTTCTTCAGCATCTACTGCCTTTGCTCAGGATAGGAGATGTTGTGAAACCTAGACCTACAGATGCAAGCTAAGGAATTCAGCACAAGTCTTGGAACATAGCTCAGCTTTTGTGCAGCCATGGCAGAACTAGAGTATCTTAAATGAGATACTTTGTTGCTGCAAGGGAGCCTGGTGATTTTAACCATGGTCTTGTACTGGAGTGTTAGTACCACTGTATCCTCCTTGGCAGCTTTGCTAAAAATAAACCTGATTCTAATCCTTAAAAATTATATCTACTTATATATGGCTATGGTTTGGAAATACTAAATTCACACCTCTTCTAGCTCGCAGCTTCCTTTTGAAAAGGAACAGGCAGAGAAATGGTCATCTGAAATCTACTGCTGAATACGGCTATGTTGTTTCTTTTCAGTGCATTAATAAAGGAGCTCATAATGCTCAGGAAGACAGCCACGGGAATGTCACTTTTCTAAGAGTACTTCCTTTGGTTTGTTACCGCTGCAGAACACCTGGGATGTTTGGTTTTGGCTTTATCCTATGGCTTATGTGTTTTTGTTGTTATATGAACTGTAGTCTCAAGACCAAGTCTAATATTAGTAAAAGAGTTTAACAGAAGAAGCTGACATGTGACAAGAACATTTCACCACCTAAAGACATGGAGGTTATTGTTATTACAAGATAGAAATGTGCCTGAAAGTGTTAGCATGTGCTGATGGGTTTGAAAGTAGTAAAATAATTAGCAGTGGCTAATTCTTTCTGATTTCTTATTTGAAGATTAATCTTAGACAGAAAAATGCTCTAAATATGCCTGAAACATCTTATGGCTGACACCGGGCACAGTGGGGTAAAATGGCTGTCATTAGTACAACTGAAAAGGCCTCTGTATGTGCCTAACCCCGCTCGAGGGCTCCGTGGTTAGGAACTAGAAAGCCCCACCTTAGGGACCCTGTGCACTTCTGATTCTCAAAATCTATCAGTTGTGCACATTTATGGTATTATTTAATTTCTGTGAGGTGTCTAATGCTCACTAACATTGTAACTAATAAGTCAGCCTGTTGGATCACACAGCAAAAGAATGCTTAGGCCAACAGGGTAATTTAGTACAGAACACCTGCTAAGGAGCTTGTCTGCCGACTGACAGCTGAGACAGGGCTGTTTGTACAAAAAGGTGCTCTTGATATGGTTAAAAATAAATATACTTTTGCTGCCTCCAAGAAACTCCCATTCAGGCAGAGCATGGGAGTCATCAGCAAACTGCTTCTTCTAAACCAAATTCTTCCTTTTTTTTTCCTAGCACTGCTGAATAAGGCAGCAGTCTTAGACAATTAAGTGACACTCTAGAGTCCCACTACAGTGAAGCTCCACTAATGTTCTACAAAAGAGTGGAGTAAGGGCTGAGTTAAAATAGAAACTGCTGCATCACTGAAAAACCTTAATATTTTTTAAGGCCTTCAACATTCAAATTTAAGATATTAAACTAGTACTGCTTCACCTTCATTCCTATGGGTCTAGGATGGAGTATGTGTTTTGGAATCTGATGGAATGGATGATACCTTAAAATACAGCTCAAGAGCACAACCTGGTGATTGATGTACAGAGTATATCAGTCATGAACAGTTTGAGTGTGTGAAACTATTTGCAAAAATGGACATCTTTTTATCGGATTCAATGTAAAATCTTACCCAGCTGCTCCTTGGTCAGGTACTTTCAAGAAATCCAAGCTTTCTGGTTGCTGTGAAATCTTGCCTGATCCTCCCGACATTTGCCGTGGCAAAGCTGGTCGTGTCATACTTGTGTACAGGTTCTTCTGATTGGCCCACTGATGTCCTGGGATCTGGGGATGGGCTGCAGACTGGGGGGGATTTATTACTCCATTTTGCTGCTGACCTAGAAGTAAATAAAGTGTGAATGCATGCAGTCCAAACTCCAGCTCAGTAAATGTAACCTTTTCCTTGTGTTGATTGATGGCTTAGCTGTCAGACACAGCTGTCAGAGAGCCCCACCTATCAAGGAACCCAAAAACAAAATCACGTTGAAATGTTGATTTATACTCAGTTTCTGGTCTGCTGACAGTCTATTCTGGGTTCACAACTGCATGGACTCGTGCTCAGGTTTAAGATGTGTGCCCTGAGTGTTCCAAGCGAGTACAAGGATTAGCTCTCTGCTGAGTTCCAGTTTAGCTAACATGGTACCACCACACCTCTGTAAAACACTGCAGAGCATTTTATCCAGATATGGGTTAATCCAATGCTAGCCAGAATTGCTTCTTTTTCTTTTGAAGTTCAAACTCAGTCTACCACATATTCAAGGAATTTGACTGTTTTTATTAAGTTGCTATAAATACTTGTCTATTTTAACAAGCAATGGGGGGGGGGGGGTTTGGGCTTTTTTATTGTTCTGTTTAAAAAAAAATGCCTTGATGCTATTTTGATAGTTGAAAAGGAGTCTGAATTTTCTAGGAGTGACATGGGTATATGCCTTTAAATAAATAATTATGCCTCTAACTTGAATTTAAAGCAAGCCCACCCATGTCTGAGCAACCTGAGGTATCGGGGCCTAAAGAGCTCAAGTCTGCATGCTTTACATTCCTAAAACCCCTACGGAGCAAAACAGGAGCTATGCTTCTACTAAAAATCTGTTTCCTTAATGATAGGGATGACCCTCTCCTTTGCCATTATTATTATGCCTGCTAAACATCAGCAGAAAGAACAGCTGTGCAGAGAGGAGAATTCATGATCACAGCACCTGGGAAAACCCTGCTGCATTCAACAGCTGGTCTTTGCTTCTGATATTCTCTGGATACTGTGGCAGAACTTAAGGGTCATAAACTCCTGCATAAACTCCACTTTGCAATCCAAGTCAGCATGGCACATACATTAAGGTGATTCAAATAAAGGTTTGGGTTATTCTGAACATGTACAGAACACTCTGTTCAGCTATTGCACCACCGATTTCAAAACAAGATATGAAAATAGCAGAACCCAGATAATTGGGACTTTCAAGGAGGAATGTGCCCAAATCATGACAAGGCTTCAAACTCCTTGAAAGTCTGGAGTTTACCTGGAACTCTTGTAACACCTGTCTGCAATTTTGTTTTTCCAGCTAAGTGTGGCTACTTTACTTAACATTCAAAAAACCACAAAATAAAACATAAGCCACGTTACTATAACCTAGAGAGAGGTCTGCAGGAAAGCCTTCTACTCATCTTTTAAATGTACCCCAATGCCTAAGGGTCAACACAGCACTTAACTTACACAGTGACACTTCTCCTAGCTATAAACTGCTGAAACGGTTTTTGAAAATATGAACCAGACTGTCCTTGCTTTAACTGATCCTGTAACAAATACTCACTATGTCTGTTTGCTGACAGGTCAGTTCCTTACAGTAATTTCCCACTTCACTACCAGTTCTGGCACATCCCACAGTCCTTAGTTCGACTCATACAGCTGTAAGGATTCGGAATTGTCTATTTAATTTGGTGACCGAGACTGGTCACACTCCCAACTTCCACCAATTAGCACTGTGCTTCTCAATAAACAGCAGCGGAGTGGAAGAGGACTCTTTGTTAAAAAGAAAGTACTCTGGGAGTGTAAGTAAAAAAAAAACCTCTTGGGAAATGTTGGGTCAATGGAATATTGTTCTCCCCTCTGAGTTCACAATCAAAATTAATCATATCTGCCCAAGGCAGAAGTGGAACACCCTAATGACATCAGTCCCCTGCAGAAAGAGCTGCTCACTGGCACAGCTGCTGTGTCTCAGCACTCGGGCACACAGGAGTTGTAACATGTCTGACAGGGCAGGACAATGAGACACAAATTGCATTCTGTGCTGTGCTGGCACTGAAAGTAGTTTCACTGCAAAGCATTGCCTATGGCTTGATAAGCACAGAGCTTGTACCCTTCACAGTGGAGAAGGCTACAGAGTCAGGTTTACATTCAGTGGCTTTTACCAAGTGTCTGAACAAGTCACCATCCACAACAAGTGGGACAGGTCTGGGGGAATATCCAGCAAGACACTTCATAAAATGCCTACAAACAGATGCTTTCCAGGCAGGATCTTGTAAGAGAAATTTAAACTGTTACCGTGATTTTTTTTTAATGTGTAAAAATTACCGGATGACAAGAGAAAAACGAAAGCCTCCATTTGGAACTCTGTTTTTCCCAAGCTAAGAGGACTTACCTGGAGGAGGTGGTGCAGCTCTCATAGGATAAGTCTGATTTTGAGACCTGCTGGAATACCCTCTGCCTTGGGTAAGGTTCCGTCTAGTAGGACCTAGAAGAAACCACCAACATTCTCTTACCCCTTCAAAATTACATTAATTAGGTAAGTCCTGCTGGCTGCCAGACCCCCTGTTCTGGGATCAGAAAGAGCTGATCTTCTTCAGGAATAAGGAATCTGATTCCTGCAGGGTTGGCCAGGCTGTTATAAAGCATTGTATGCAAAAAGGATGAGTTTGGGATATTTTCCCTTTTGCGATCCAGTTCAACCTCAGGATACAAAGCAAAGCCTTCTCGCAACTACAAGTAAACAAGGCCCAGAACCCTGACAGCTGTAGAGCAGCAAGGAATTCTGCTGTATCCTTAGGATCTTTGTGTAAGTGTTACAGAGAAATTAATAAAGAACACAGTGAGGCCAGAGCCAATCACGGATAGCAAAAGTCCACCATTCTCTGAATTTATAAACCATTCCCTAATTTCTAGAGGAAATTCATACTTACGGGAATTCTTTGGTAGCCCTGGTCCAATGCTGATCTGCAGCACTTTATTACTTGGTTTGAGAATGGCTACATCTCCTTGGCCTTGCATAAACTGCACCTGTCGAGAACCAGCACTGCTCCAGGGCCCCCAGCTCTCCTTCTTCAGCTTCACTTCAAGTCTGACAGAAGCATGTGAACACACAAATGAAAAAAAACCAGAATTCCTACATCAAATCAAGGCAGTACTGCTTGGCAGCAGGTAACTTAGAAATATAAAAGCTTACACTGAGAATCTGCATTCCACGAGTGACTCAGCTGACATAACCAGCTAATGAAATCTTTTTTCCATGCTTTTTTTTTTTAAAATGTTCTTCTTAATTGACACATTTTTTTAACTTTCCTGGTACAGCTTCTCAAAGGAAGTTTAAGATGCCCTGGCGAGGACAGTGAGCTTTGAAGAAAAATGTGCAAAGGTCCAAGTAGGAGATGTGTGAGCCCTCAGCCACCAGTGCCTCTGCCCTGCCTCTGCTGGCGCTGCTCGAGGCTCTGTTTGTGGGCACTGCCCTGCACCCACTGTCAGAGGTGCACACGCTGGAGCTGTGGGTGGCTGTACACTGCCCTGTGCTGTGCTGCAGGTGAACAGCTGTGCTCACACCCTCACCCTTTTCATTTTACACTCCTTCCCATGCAGGCACACACACACACACACACACGTACATTCTTTCCCAGTATTTCCACGCTATCCATCTGCTCTGAACTGTACTCAGATATGGTTTTAGGCAGGACTCCAGAAGTGTAGTACATGACATTTACTCCTGGTACTGTCTTTGCATTCCCAGTGCATAGGAGAGTATCCTACAGTAATGTTCCACACTTCCACGCTCAATTCTCCTTCTACACCCTTTCCAAACAAAAATAGTGATCTCCTGTTGCCTTTCATAATTCCTCCACCTTTTTGAAGGCAATAAAATAAACACACAAATCCAAGGCCTGCTGTTGCTGATCTCCTTAATGGGTGGAAGTATTAACAAAAGCACATGTTTGCTGGGATTGTTTCCAGGATGTCCTCACAGCCAAAATGCACATCAGACATGCCCTAGGTTTTCAAGCTTGTTTCTAAAAATGTTCCCAATATCATTTACTTAGGTGAGGCCTCTTCAGAATTATTCTTTCACTCTGCAGTCCCTTGCACCCACAACAAACTTCAGCATATCAGACTGTTACGTTATGTGCCCAGAACTCTTTCAAACTCTTCATTGAGATGTCCACACTCCTAGGTGCAGGTGAAGGAGTGGGAAGGGGATGCTCCCTGCCCCTGCCAGGAGCGAGCAGCAGCTGTGCAGTGGCTGTGCAGGGCCCTGCCCTGGGCTCTGCTGGCACAGCTGCTCTGTGGCAGAGCTGCAGAGCCCTGGGCCCTGTGCCATGGGCAGGAGCACGAAGGCAGCTCTCCATGCACACACGGTGGGAAGGGACGTATGGCCCTGGTAAATCCTAACCTGTTACTCCGACAAGGCAAGCATAAAGTCTGGTCTCCTTGCACACACAGGGTTTTACACTGTGCTACCTACCTCCTGTTATTGTAAATAAAGTACAACTTGCACTCACTCATTTGCCTTGGCAGCAAGAACAAAACATTTATCCCTAAAAGCCCATTGAAAAAAGCCATAACTCACGTATTGCTAAATTTCAGAGGTAGTTTTCTTTGTGTTTTCTCTTCGTATCGTTTAGATAAGAGGCTTAAAAACTCTGTTTTGAAGACTGATTCGAGCAAACTATCATATTCCTGTTCATGTAGAATGAAAATGTCATCCTGCATGGTGCTGCAAAGAAATGAGAGCATAAACCATCCAGTTTAAAATGTCATCAGCAAATACAGCCAGCATTATAATGACATTTGCAGAATACTCATGGTTAATATTTAAAAACATTAAAAAGTCCAAGCAGCATTAATTACAGAGCCTTGCTTTCCGAGAGCAGGTTTGGTTTTCTTCAGAAGTTGATAATGGACTATCTGAAACAATCCCTTCTGAGAGACAGGAATACTGCTTAGTCATTTTACAGTAATTACTGTTAGCAAAAAACCATGTGCTATTACAGTTACAATTACAATCCTTCTCTTCAGTAATGGCAGATTTTGTGATTAGAGATAAATTGGAAATTCGAAGGTTACTGAAGCAAGTCGGAAACCCGAAGCAAGCAAATTCAGAAAGAGAGCTTTCAATTCCCACTTCATCAACTTATTTTCCTCGTCCCACACAAATTGCTCTGTCAATGGAAAAATATATTCCAGATACTGACCTCAAAGAAACGGACAGAATTCTCTCCACTTCCATCCTTCGCTTCAAGACTTCCTTCACCTGGCCTTTCTCTGGGCCCTGCTTTATCTTTTCACGCCCAATCAGGTAAATGCACTTGGGAGTGAGGACGAGATCACGCTTCACACTCTGAAACACAACATTGAAAATACACAGCTGTGTCCTGTGTGGTGTGACCCTGACCTGGGCAGTTTCTGTGACAGGACGGTGAGGACAACTCTGACTCCCAGCAAAACTCATCTTTGGGGGATGTTGCTGTTCCACCCACCTTAAACCGTCTGTCGTATTTAGTTACAGTGTCTGCAAAATCAATCTTCTCCCGTTTGCCCACAAACTGCCGTAGCTCGGGATGGTCCTCCATGCCTATGTAATCTCCCACAAAATTCCTGTTAATGCTGTTCCGTCTTCTCTCTTTCTTGTTCAGCAACAGGTCTGATGCTTAAATACCAAAGACAAACACTGGTTAATAGCATCTACTAAATTTCCTAAACTCATGCTCTCAAAGAGCCGACTGTTTCACAAAGAATTTCTTGGGAAGTGATAACCAAATTGTTTTTAATATGGAAAAAACAGTGAAGCACCGCCACTAATCCTTTAGATACGGATATATGTGATCATTAAATCCATTCCTAATGAAATATACTGATGGGAAGCTCAGTAGTTCTGGTTAATTGGGAGCACTTCTGCAACCCAGAAATTTCTCACTCATTGCTGGAAATTAAAGATTAACTCTTCCAAATCCAGTGTGTTCATTCACACAGCTCAGGTCACACACAGCTAAGTCCCAGCAGAGTCCCTGGATTGATTTTATCACCTACAGATTATTCAGACTCTGCATAACTGTGGGAAGTTTTCTTTTTTGGCCTCCCCTGCAGCATCTTTGCTGTCTGTCCTACTCAGTCTGGCTTTGATTTGAGAGCAAAACACTGGACAGCCCAAGAGATCTGTGCATGCTCATCAGTGGTACCTCAGGGGCACAACAAGGTGCAATCATTCTAAGACAGTAACCTGCAACACAAGTTTTGCCTACAGAGAGGGAGAGATTTCCTTCCTCTTTGTGTCCCTCCTGCTGTTCCTGGAACCATGTGCGTGTGAAGTCTCTGCCAGTACTTCTTATGACCTACCTTCTTCTCTCATCTGCACGTATTTTTTCCTGGCTGTGTACTTCCTCCAAGCCTTCTGGATGGCCCTGGCATACCCATCATACTTCCTCTCTCTCATCTCTTCTAACAGGAACAGCTGTACAAAGAGACAGTGGGGTGGGTCAAACATTTTACGTGCAAAGTTCAAGAAAAAGCTGTATTTTACTTTCAACAACTCTCCAGTGCATTTCACTCTAGATCCAAGCTGGTGCCTCTTCCACAGCTGTGGGATGTGAGACTGGAATGTTAAGGTAACCTTTTCTGGAAGAAATCTCCAATGCTTGAGTGGCTGTGGCTCTTACCAGTCTACCCATTAAGTTCCATACCCCATGATGAAGGAAGAGGAATATGGATTCTCCCTGAAATATTCCACTGGTGCGACTCAAGGTTCCTCCACTGGCATTCCTTCAGCCTCCATCCACTCATTCTCCAAAATTCCTACTTCTCTGATCAGAATGTTACCATGTCTGTGGGGATCTGTGCAATGTGTAGCAGAACTCACTGTTCACAAGCATCTTTCTTCCCTGGCTAAATTTCATACCCTCATGTCCCCTGGCTCCATTCTCTCTCACCACTGAAGGTTGTCAGCTGGCTGCAGGACTTGCAACGTTATAATTCAGAAGCATGTCATAGTAAGATTTTTGGGTCTAAAATGTCAGAAATCAAGAGAAGATACTGTTTTATTAAAACGTGAATGGAAGGTGCATCCCCTTTTTTGAGAATTTCCCAGGTCCTACTAAATAGATGTAAATTTAATGCATTAGAACAACTTCATAATTTTTGCAGGATGCAGCATATTCACTATAGCCTTTTACATACTTCAGTTAAATGGGGTTTTTGTCTTATCAGGAGCACAAGCTTTTGGCTAAATTGCAGCACTCAATCAGTTCACTGACATGACTGTTGCTTATTATTTCCCTCCATTGTGTGTTAAATATTCACAGGAGTTTTCTTCTAGCTTTCAAGAGATAAAATTAGTAAAAACAGGTATACGGAGAAGCAAACCTGGGCTTCAGGATTTTTTTAATTTTTACTTTGCTGCTGTAAACCATGCAAATCTAGAAAAATACTGTTGTTCATATTGATCTTAAAAAGGAAACTCGATCTGGTGCAAACCATTTCCACAGAACATCACTTGCTCCTGTACAGAGTTATTTATTCAGGTGTGTGATGGAAATGTAAATAATGAAGCCTCCTTTCTGCCACCCATAAAACCTTATTTCACAGTTGGCAATTCTCCATCTACAGCAAACTTATTTTAAAAAATTTAAAAATCTCTTCCCGAACACAAGCACTGGCTGGGGCTTCAGCACAGGCATGAGAGCTCCTGGTGCAAAAACATCCTCAGCTCCAGCAGGGGCGTGAACAACCCCTCGTGCAATTCGGGTTACAGTGACAACATTGGTGCTGTCTCTCCTGAACACTCACCATTTATTTCTCTAACAGTAATGCTAATTGCAAAATAATCTGTCATCTGCAGCTGAAGGTCACTGTTAAGGAAGTTCAACTAAATCACTGAACTAAAATACAGTTCTTAACCTATAGAAATAAGGATACTGCACAAACCCTTTCCTAAAATATGTATTATAAAGCCTCCCCTTACACTCACAAGCAAATCAAGTCTTTTTATCTGATTAACCACAACAAGTGCTCTTTTTGGTGGAAGAAAGAAAAAATTTCATTTACCATCTAAAAGATTATTTTTCTCAAAAGCAATGCAACCCCAGCCAATACTTTAGTAATATAAGATGAAAGATGATTGTCTTTCTTAATAAAAGATAAAAATCAAGCTTTAAAATATTCAGTTCACAAAAATATTTTCAACTTAAAATAAAAAAAGCCCAGACTCTTTCTGGCACTTATTTAAAAACAGATTTCATGGCATTAAAAAAAAAATTAAAGAAAACATATACAGTCATTGAGAGCATTATTTTAAATTAAAATCAAAACACAACCCCAAAAAAATTTCCTATCAACTTCATGTTGTTCTAAGCTGCAGAATTGCCCTTCAGTAGAACTCACAGTTAACACCATTAAATTGCATATCCATGCAAGCAGGACTTAGCATCACAAAAATGTATCAGGATGGGAAGATGCTTCCACTGTACACAGTCTTCCTCTGAAAAGAACCTGTAGCACATCACACTGGGGTACAGATTATTAACTGACTGAAGGGGAACTGGATTCATCAATCCCATGGCAGCACTTGCCACTTGGCTACTTAGCAGAAGACAGACACCAGGAAATCGCACTGACTTTGTAAGACAAAACTCCCAATAATCTCCAGAAAGAAATCACAGCTGTGCTGCAGAGGAAGCAGGTAAAGCTTACACTCCCTCAGAACTGGCTGGCTGTTGTTGCAATGGCCAAGTAGGATCAATCCCACATTAGTTTCCTGCTCTGCCAATATGCACCTGAAGTACTGTAATAACCAACACATCGAGCACTCTATGCTGTAGTGTATAAACATGTCTCTCAGATGTAGGCAGGAATGTAAATCCCATTATTCCTGAACAGTGTCCTACCCTATTTATGGTAGAAACAACAAAATTTCTATTATGACTTGGAGAAGCATTCTCTTTTTTCCTTTAACAAATATCTTCCCACGTGATTGGACACAGCAGCGTCATTGTCTGAATCACTACTGCTCTACAGAGAAAAAGGTATGTTCTTGGAACAGCAAATGATAGCCACAGAAGTGTTCAGCTTTTATTTTAGCATGTAACTTCAGATAAAGCACCAAGAAATCAATGCTCAGCTGCATGACGTGCTACACAAACTAAGCCCCATTGCTTCTGATGCATCAGGAATACACGAGGGTGAGGAGAGCACAGATATTCCTTAACAACTTCCCTGAATAGCAAAGTAAGAAAACTTCTTTCCAACAGATTTTGCATGGTTTAGTAGCTGCAGGATAAAACCAGCCTTGTGGTGCCTCCTTAATATTCTCTTTGGGATTTCAAGTTGCAATCATTCTGGAATGTTGATTTACTCCATGCTGTTTAACATATCCTTACCATCCCTGGGGACTATTCTACCTTCATCAGTAGTATTTGTTATGAGAAGAGGACCAATGTTCTTGATACCAAAGCATCTTCATAACCCATTTTTCCTCTTCTTGATGCATTTAATTCTCTCTGTATTAAGTGCCAAAACCCTGCGGTGGCCTTATGTAGTGTGCCCTTTACACAGCCTCTATGATAGACGTGCCCAGCTTGGTTTGGATTTTTACACTTACCCCACCTGAGCAGGTGTCATGCTCAACTTGTGAGTGGGCAGGACTTTAATTTCACCAAACAGTTGCATATTTGAAGAATTGTGTTCTGGCACACTTACAGACTCTGGAGCTTTGATGAAGACTTTGGACTTCCCGAGCTGGTACTGGTCAGGATCCATGTTGACTGACTGAAGCAGATGGAGGACTCCTTGTTTCTCTTCTCCTTTCCATGAGGGCCAGGTTGCTTTGGTCAGAATGGCGTACCTTAACCACCAAGGAGAAGAGATTAAAACCTGGGGTCAAACAGCAGCAGCAGAACACCACTGACTCTTGGCCAGCATTACCCTGGCAGAGGTTGGCAATGGCAGCAGGACTCAGAGCTTGGTGTGCGTGAGGATGCACAGTATTAGGATGTTTCTTGTTTAGTGAGACCAAACAGCTGAGAAGGACAACAGTGCCCTGGAGTCTCCCATTTCTAGATGCTAAGTTACTACTTGGTAAGTGCAGCAGTTAATTGCAGAAAGTTCTGCTGGAATCTGCTTAAGTCCAGGGTGAGGTTATTCACCAGCAATGACCTATGGTCCAGATTTGAGTACCTAAATCCTTGGTATTCTAAACTGATTCCCAAGCACACATCCAATTTCTCACTCAAGCCTTCTCAGTCCGTCTTATTCTTACAAAGGTCTTTTCTGTTTCTGAGCAAGTGACAGCTTGTGCTCAAACCCACCTGTTCAATAGGGTGCATTTAGCAAGGAGCCATTCCTGGCTCCATCCCAGGAAGCCTCTGGCTTGGCCTCTGGTGCAAGAAGGAAGCAACAGTGATGTTGGTGCTACCTTGAGGGCACGCTGGGAACTGACCCCACAAAGGGCCTGGAAGGAGCAGGGAAGTGCTCTAACAACATGTCTTTGACAGAAGGAAACATATAGCCTTCTCTCTCATGGTGTCCTCTGTAAGCCTTGAGAATTAAGTGGATGCCAGGCTGCAGACCCTTTTAAACTGTCCATTGTTCCAGGCTTCACTTGGGCTTTTGGAACTGCCAGGCTGGAGTTATAAAGCTGCCTTGTTCCACTGCCCACCGAAGGAGCGCTGCTGGGCTTTAGCTGCCCCACTGTGTCTATAGGTAAGTATCTGCTTCAGCAGCAGCTTTTTAGGCTCCTTTGACAACAAGATTGGAGAACAGCTAAATATGTTGAGACAAATTACTCCCGAAAATCTTACGTTCTTTACTCTTGACAATTTCCTTTTAATGCCTTAGGCATACTTAAGTTATGTAAACTATATCACGCTTATTAGTAAAAGTATTCAACACATGAAAAAAGTGATCAAGTATGGAGGTCAGCTTGTTGTAACTGGCAAGTTCCTAGGATGATTTAGGCAGCTCCTAATAAAATGTTCTCAAAAATCACACAAGGAATTGTTGGAAAATAAATTAAAGGAATGCTGATTACCCATTATCCTCACATCTAAAATGTCATCCAGCCAAGAAGCAGAAACAGTGACATGCAATTTAAGTAACAATACCACACAAACAAATAGCAAACAGTTAAAAAGAAAGGTATCACAAAACCCAAACACCTTTGAATAGAAGGTGCATCAAAAGAGAGTAACTTCTGAATAATTCAGTAGGATTCAGACCACTGATGTTCTCATGTTCCAATCTCTCAGTTAACAAATGCTCAGGCACTCTGCTGGATGGTGGAATGAAGTAGCTCTTACACCACCTTAAATATAGCAGTGTATTATCCACAGTCTGTGTTTAGACAGACAATGTGTACACTTACATATTTACATGATTTATCTGTATTATGGGATAAATAGATGCAACCCAGTAAGGAGTTGGGAGTTAAAGTAACTCCCAGCTCATTTATTTACCAGCCTCTTTTGCAGGCTCATCATGTACTGCCAACAGTACAGCTGTACAGGTGGGTCTAACCAAGTCAGAAGGTAAAGGAGCTGAGGTGAATAAAGGTGTTTGAAACTGCTGCCTTCCACACAAGAGACTGTGACATGACATTTCAGCATGCTACAAATTCTCTCCTACATCTCCTGAGCTGTACAGGAGGGCACAGGGAAAAATGTGATTCAAGCCCTTTTAATATAAGTAAAGCTCTTGGGTACAAAGTAAGAACAGATTTGAAATGCTCCTTTTTCATCAAATTAACCTCATACATTTTACTGGTGTGACAAGTCTACAGGGCAGAAGAAACAGATTATTCTACAACATGCACTATTTAAGCATTTGAGTTTGATAACGTGACAACTCTCACTGTTCACTGCTGTTCAGCAATGGCACCTCAATGTCCTTGTGCACGCTTCCCATGAAACCAGTCATTTCACTATCCATGAATCCAGGTTTGTCAAGCTTGTGTAATTTGATCTTGCAGATTATTTCAGCACAAGTACTAAATGTGTTCTTAACATGCTTCTGACACAATTTCAAATCATGGCTGCCCCCCAGTTATGTATTACAAACTCCCAGTAAGCAGTTAGGTCTGATGTTTAAATAGGGAGTGGGGAACTCGGCTTTCAGATTGGTTATGCTTGGGAACACACAGGCCTTTTCAGTGACTGTGGCTTTTTGCATGCAAATGTAAATTTTGTACATAAAAGTCTATTCAGCCCAGCAATCTCCACTTGCATAGAGCTGCCAAGGAACGCCCAATGAAAACAAGTGTACAAGCATGCATTTCCTGTCCATCCCATGCCTCAGCCCGCTTTTACTCACACTGACTCAGGGGGTCAGAACAGAGCTTGTTCTGGATGCTAGGAACTGTGAATGGAAAGGGTGCAGGAAGAGTTTTACTCATAACAAAATGTTAAATTTAACAAAGCTAATTAATCTGAAACAAAAGGATGAATTCCCTAAAGAAGAGTTTCAGTTGCCTGTGGATCCAGAAGTACCATGTAGCTTTCCTTCGTGCAGAGCTCTCAGGGCCTGCCCAGCCCTCACAATCTGTGCTCAGGCTAGATTTAACACACAGTATGAATCTGTTATTTGTCTCAGCAACAGTCTGTGTTAAGTAACATAGCCTGTAGCATGTTCATGTTTATGTCTGGGCTTGAAGAACATGAAGAAAAAGGAATTTTAAATTGTTCTATAATGAAAATTAAGTCCATACTTTCAGAGATTTTAGGTCTGACTGTTACTACATTATTAGAATATTTGAGGTATTATCATGAAGTATTACTAATGGCTTTGTTCTGTGCTGTCTGATTAATTATACTCCACTCCTTGCAAAAACTGATTGAGTTTTTGTTTTATACTCTCAAATTCAATGCAAAGACTTCCAACAAAAGCTGATTTATCACATAAAGCCTGTTTGGGCACTTATTAGCTGTATGTCTCCAGCTTCTGAAAACAGAAGCTGAATGCTGTATAAATCTTGAAACTGCTCTTATTTAAGAGGATTTCATTAGCTAGTGGAGGTAGTTAATCATGTTAACAGCTGGTCCTAAGACACTGAGAACAGGACTGACCTTACAGAGCTCTGACTTGCTTTCATTCATTCAGTGAGCAGCTGCAGAGGTTTGAGCTGTACCCATTCCCAGCTGGTGGAACCCCAGTGGAAGGATAACGAGCACTGTAAGCTGAAGTTACTCTTTACACTGCAATGGCTGAATGGCAGGCATGGATTTCTTTACCTGTCTTCTGTCTGCCGTGGGGAAAGAGTTGGGAGAGCTGGAGCAGTAACATTTTAGACAAGGGCTTGCAGCTGGACACTCAGATTTCAGCACTGCAGTGGTTCCTTTAACTCTTTATAACTTTGAGGAACCCTCTCACAGCACTACAAATACTGAGGCCTTAGGCAAGTTTACAGAAAAAATGAAGTACTTTCAACAACGCAAAGCCAGGCTTTAAAGCACTTTAAAATCTCTGTGTAATCTAGATCACTGAGAAACGCACATGTGGAGAAAGGGGTAAGTGGGCAATGAGAAGGTTTCAAAACTTGCAACCTCTTGGTTCCCTCCTGATCATGTAAACAACTGTGCTGTTGTTTACAGCAATACTTCTGAACGAGTGTTACCTACCTCTGCAGAAACTTCTTGAAAACCCGTCTGTAGGCGTAGCCAGCTCTCCTTACTCGAATATTTTCTTTCAGACCCAAGTATTCCACTTGATGTTTTACCCTGGGGACAAAAACAATGCAACGCTTAAAATCCATTTTATTTCAGCATACTTGTGGACTGAGGCATTCTTAAACATATGAATCATGTTTAACTACTGATTGCTATAATTCATGCACAGGTAAATGAATCTATTTTTGCACATGACCCTGCACACTGCATGGTAGGAAAGACATTCCAGGTAAACTACAGCACTGAAATACGTGTAGCAAGTTTACCTTAGCATTTTTTCCTAGTTTAACTTCCCCTCTCCAAAGTAATTTATGTATAAATTTCTTAGGTAATAATAAAACCCATAAAAGGCCAAGTAACTATTACCTATACAATTACACAGCTGGTATCCAAGGGACTGGGAAATTGTTTTGTGTTCTCTTATTGTAGGTTTTCCTATGCTTTACATAGCTCAAACAGCAACACAGTAACATTTTTTGTCTCGTTGTTATGGAGAAAAGACCAAATCTGACTGCTGGAAAAAGCCCCAGATGCCAAACTTTCACTGCACAAAGAATCAGAAAGAAGAAAGCCAGGTCAGCATACTGATGAAAAGCTAGAATTCCTCCTAATTTTACCATGCTGCAAAGGAAGGATTCAAAGAGAAGCACAAGACTGGCTGAAGCCAGTAATGGATGACTCATCCATGGCACATTTTAAATTACAAACAAAAGCTGAGTTGGTACCCACAGAAAGTGTTAATGGCTGTGGAGGAACTCTGCTGCACATGGGAACTGAAGCAGCATTATACCAACACCATCACACCAGAACTCACTTCCAAACACAAAAACTTCCAATTAGGTTCTAACCAGGGAACAAGTATGTGCCCATGAAATGCAAAGCAGAAAAACAGCAAAACAAAAAAGCTTTTGCACTTTTCACTCCTTGGAGACTCGTGGTACAGTTACGTTTTTATGTTTCTTCTTACATATCCTGCTAGTCCTTAATGCTTGATAATTTGATTTGAAGAATTTCAGTTACTGACTTCCTTTGCATTTCCTTAATTTTCTCATCTAAGTCAAGTGCTGAAAGAAGCAATGTCAGTTTTTCACTCTGTTGCTGTTCTTCTGTAGGGCTAAGTATAAAAGCTTTAGCTTTCAGTCTGAAATATAACAGTTGTTAAGATTTTAGTCCTGCAAGTTTAACGAACAGTATATAAAAGAACATCTGTTTACATATAATTTTTTAAAAGTGAGCCTGTAAGAAGCCATTTAATTGTTTTGCTTACTATTTCTCTGATTTTACAAAAGATTTTTCAAATCCTGAAACACTCCCAGTAAATTCAGTGTTATTTCTCTAGCTCTTTTGAAAAGTTAAATTTGAATATAAAAGGTACTGCCCATTGATTTTTTTGTTGAGACATTTTTTTCAAATGACTCATAGCATGAAGGGAAAAATCTTTTGAAATCCCTTGCTACAAATGACAAAATCCCTTCAGTTATTTTTTCTTTTTTAAGACCCCTTTTGAGAGGTATTTTACTAAATGATAAATGATACTGCTCTTCTAGCTTATGATAAAGAATACTACACATTTTAATCTTGCTGTGTTCAAGGAATAAAGTATATTTTGTACCCACTCCAAGAATTCTGGTACAGTACAAAGTTGGTGGACAAAAATACGTTTTCCTGTTTATAGCTTTCCCTCCTGTTCACATCTGGAATAATGCACTTGGTGCAACAGTACTACTCCCATTTTCTTACTGTCCTGCCAGTATCAGTGTCCAGCACCAGAGAATTTGAGACATTTTTCTGGTTTTTTCCTTTCCTTTCTGAGAAAAGGCACACTGAAAGTCTCCCTCCAGGCAGCAACCTCAAGCAGGTCAGGGTCTGGGAATTCAGCTAATGCAGCAGTTTTGAATACAAGTCCAAGTGGCTGTGCCAGGACCTGAACAAAAACACATTTCAAGAACACCCCAATTTCTGGAATAACTAAGGTATTATACGAGGTTTAGATATTACACAAGGCCTATGTTTCAGTGCTAAATATTCTGGAGTTATTCAACAGCAGCAGAAAGGTGGAGTTCTGTGGCTTCTGTGAGCATGAAGTAAGATAGGCTCTGTGAAAGGGTTTTTCCCTTTTTCAGTTACATTTTCACAGTCTAGTAACCTGCTACTAATAAGCAAATTGCTACTCCTATCACACTAAGGCAGCCTGTGTATGATGCAGCATTATGTTGAACACACAAGAAAACAAAGCAAACCAAAAAAATTTAAAAATCAACCAATCAGCAAAATATTACATCAACTCAATTATGTTTTTTATTTCCCTCAAATCTTTTCCACAGTAAAACTGAGAAACAACAATATTAAGCTTAACTTTGAATTGTCACATGCATATGAATTTCTTTTCCCCAGACCTGTCACTAAGTGCCACAGTGAAGTCCTAGTACAATAGATGGGCAATGGCAGATTGAAATGGGAGAATGTTGAGATTTTTAAACAGGGATGAAGGATTACCTTTATAAGCAGCACTTCCATTTCTGTCAGAGGCTGATAGTATACAATCCTTTGTATTTCACTTGGCAAATACAGCAGCCACTGATAACACACCATCCTCATTACAGGAAAACAAGAAGGAATCTTGCCCGTTCTTGCTCCTAAAGGTCCTGAAAGCTGTCCTTTTCTCAGGACTAGGATTGTATTTGTTTCACTGGTTTCCTAGCAACACCTTCCACAATAACAGCCCTGTTTCCCAATATGCAAATGATTTATTTTAAAAGCCCCTCAATTTTTAATTATAAGTTTTATAAATACTTTTCCCAGGATCACTTAGTTTCCTCTTTTGGTCCCCAGTGTCAGTGGAAAACTAAGTGCTGCACAGTAGGATTTTCAGCGTGGAAAAGCTAAAGAGGGTCTGGATTTACTGCCAAGCCCTCACTGAGACTTTGAAGTGCAATCCCAACTGCTTCTGTAAGTGCTCTCCATCTGCATGTGACTGTGCTGATGTACTGGAAAGGCAGGAAGGGAATTCTGCTGGGGTTGTCCAAGAACGCTTTTTATCAGACTTGGCAAGTTGTTTCATCGTGATAAAAATAACCATTTGCTTTATCAGCAATTTCACCTGGTATATAGTAATAAATGCTACGTACATTAAGCCCCCACATAGTTTACACACACTACTGAGCACCTACTCCAGTGCAAAAAGAGCAGCATCTTTTCCAGAGAAGAAGATGCTCTAAGCACCATGTAGTTAAAGAAGCCTTAAAACAGATGTGATAAACCAAACTGGTCATTTAGACATCTATTTAATGTCTAAATAATCACCTGATGTGACATTCCAGTCAATTCTTTTTAAGCAGTTGGCTAATTAAACTTAAAAAGCAAACATGAACCTTCTCCATTGTTGGTTATAGACACTTTTTGGCAGGTTTGATACATAAAAGCAGATCCAGGTATCTTATAGATTTTTTGGCTTCTTAATAGAAGTCGTTTTCAAAGCATAAAGCTAAAGTTAGAAGTGATCACAAAACATTTGGTTTGCAAATTCTACACGGAAAACTGTGTCTTTAATATACTGGTTGTGTTACTCATGCAAATGTTTATTACTCCTAACTGGCAGGAGGAAAGCCAAGAGCTGCACACATCAAGTGCTGATTTAGACCAACTGACCACCACTTATCTTTGAAGCTCAGGAGAGGTCACGCCAGATTCCGTTTCTGACAGTTTTAGAGAATATAATTCTGCTTGTAGGCTGTACACTTACAAATTATGAATTTTTGTGGCCTCTTTTGACCATTACACTGTTTCTCCTCACACACTCTGCTTATCCATACCTGCTCTCCTCCCAGTCTCGAGACTTCTTTGTTTCATTGGGTTTGATGCAGCGGATGTAGTGGGGTGTACACTTCATCAGGGTGCCAACAAGGTCATTGGCTTGTTTCTGTAAAACAAATGAAAACAACAGGATCTGAGCTGAACAGGGTAAATCCTGAGGGAATTCTACAATTATCAACCTTTTGTTGATGATTCCATTGGCTAGATCCAGTTGCCTTTGGTCTTTCTCCAACAACCAAAGTGCCTTGGGATAATAGGCACCTCATAAATAACTTATCAGTAAACAGAAGGCACCAGCTACATAATACATTTGAGCTTCTATGTAAAAATATGGAGTGAATGCATGAAGTGAACCTGTTAGGCTGAAATGTGAGAAAAGAGGTTGGTAAAATACTGATTTGCAAAGTCACGTGCAATCTAAGTGTGTATTCTGCAGTCAGTCTCCAAACAGACCCTGGCCTTGTGGTACTTGCTGCCTTAGGCAAGGCACTCTGTGGTCAGTAGAGAGACTTCTGCTGACTGGGAGGGTGTTGGATCAGGCATTTCTGCACTGTACAGAGACCAGTTATCTGCAGTTAACTAGGGCATCAAGAGGCTGAGTGAGGTGGCTCATTCATTACACACATGCAAGCACCATCAATTGCTGGTTTGGGAAATTCGCTGCTATGAGATGCAGCTGAATACAACATCTAATGAACACTGATGCTGGGCAGAACAATTCTAACAATGCTGAAACAATGCCTCACTTTGCCATGAAGACACTCTTAATATCTGTCTTTAAAAATGTCTGGACAGCAAATAAAAGAAAATACTTTTTAAAATTCATTTAGCTATTCATACACAAACACACAACTACATATACACACACCAACACTGCAAAACGAGACATACTTTGATTTTGCTGCCTGCAGTGGTAGGACGGCCCTTCTTGTCCACTTGAAGATTTTCAGGAAACAGAGCCTTTATAAAAGGCCTAGGAAAAAATTTATAAAATAGGGTTGGCAAAGAAAGACAATTCAATGCAGGCATGTCAAGGAATATGCTGTAAAAGTTGATAGTTGAGCAGAATATAAATAGCTATTTCTATTAATCTTGAGTTATATCAAATCTATTTTAAGATTAGTACTTTCCGTGAGCCTCATTCCTCACAGAGACCCCTTGCTATTTTAGTGAGCATTGAAAGACATGACACCAGACTTCTAGAAGACTTGAAGAAATGCACACTTCTTAAAAATATGCATCGATTAATTAAAATACATCACCAAAAAAAGTTACTTTGTTTGTCAAAACAGTGCCTGTTCTGAGAGGATGCCAGAGCACTGATGGCCTTGCTTGAGGCCAAAACAAAGGCTGCCATTACAGCATTTGATTCTGACACTGCAGTGCCTCCCTTAGCCCAATTTGTAGCAAATGAAGGTCAGAGTAATGAAGTGATGCTGCTCTACTGCAGCCATGGGTTATTTGCACTGTTACACAAAGGAGGTCACCAGGTGCAAAGCAGAGAAGTCAGGCCCTCTGCATCCCTCCGAACCACCACGGCATTCCTAGCTTGAAGCAAGTTTTGCTTACGTACAAATCACTGCTCTGCATGAGTTCAATCAAGTCCATGAAAAGAACATCCCGATTTCTCTCGCAGAATCCATCCATATCATAAGATACCTGGGCCAAGGTGGAAATTGATTGTTTGTGGTAAGTTGAGAACCCAATAATTAAAGAAAATTTAAATTCTGTCCTCATCAGTTCCTGTTCTGTACTTTTTGGTTAGTCTGGTAAAACTTAAATACTACAATGAGCACTAAATCCTGGCATGTATTATTAAACTTTTTCACAGCAAACAAAGGAGTTTCATCCTTATATATAAATTCAGTTTAATTCAAATTTAAAAAAACTTATGGAATTAGTGAATGGAATATGACAAGTGAATTTAATACCAAAATTTACCAAGGAAAATTTTTGTGTAGTAAGGACTTACTGTTATTAACTGCAGAAAACCATGAATACTCTGAGAAATAAACCCTAACAAGATAGAACTGTACACTATATTCCCAGTTTTATTGGTATATCATCACCTAAACATCATTTTTGTATCTGAATTCTTTAATTTACTGCTACTGTAATAAACAAATGAGATTACAATTAATGAAAGTCATGGGGCACTCATTTATTACATTTAAGTTCTGTTTCTGAGAGCAGCAAGTCCCAGACTCCTGTCTCCAGCAAGGGCCATTTGTTATGGCATTTTTGTCCTGAGCTCCCTGCACTGTGAAGGGACACTGTCTCCTGAGATAATCTGGCCGTGTAAAACCAAGCCAGCCCTCTGCAGGGCTTCCCCCTTCCTCTCATTACTGTTCTCTTTCTTCACAAATACATTACAGAGAATTCAGTGATGATTTCCCACGTTACCTTTCCAGCATAATGATGGATGATAAACCCCTGGTTCCAGCTGTTGAAATGTTCATGAGTCCCAATCTGCATCTGGAGTTTCTGAAGCAGTGTCTGGTCAGCTCCTTCTCCCACCGCGTGCATTGTGGCACACACGTCATCTAAAATGCTCATAATCCCTGGGGGATTCTAACGTGTTGGGGAACAAGAACAGCAGCACAAGTGAGGAAGAAAAAAATTATGATGCCAGTTTTTTCCCCCCCAAACAGAAAATAATCGTCTTTGCTACAAAAACACTAGAGCACAGTCAGGAAGGATTTCCCTCCAATCAACTGAGATTAACTTTTACACGAATATGCAGATAGTTTAAGGAGAGATGACATTTAATGGGATGATAGTGACAGCAGGAAATGATGGAGGAAACGGTGATTACTGTTGAAAGAAAAACATTAACAAAACCACCAGAACACTCAACATTTGTTTAAGATTTCTTTCCTCATTCCACCAAAAAGTAAACCCATGTCTGAGGAAAGTATTTAAATGTACATGCTGTAGTTTGACAAACTTAGAGCTAAATATCTGAGATTGGGAGGAAAATCTTATTCTCTTTCTTCCTAGTTTCCCTCATACAGACAGGAAATGGGCAAAATCTGATGTGCATTCAAGCACACGTCACTACAGTCTTTGAACTACTGGCCGCATGAAGAACTATCTCAAAAACACCCTACTTCTGACCTAAAGGATAACTCAATGTTGTTGTCACCCCAAAACAGAACATAAAGACCTGAAACTGCAGAACAGCCTGTGGAGCAAAACCACAAAATTTCTTTTATCTACAATGCTGTCTCTTGACTTGCTTCTGCTTAATTTGCAACAGCACCTCAAAGGAAAGGTGGTGCTGTAGCTTCCCCAAACATATCTCCAGGGACACAAAGAGCATTATCTGATGTACAGTATGTCAGTAAGGTCACAATAAATTTAGGCAGATACCATTTTTTCCATTATTATTTTTTTTAGCCACGTGTCAATCATGCTATGGTATAGTTCTCTTTTTGGATGGTATCTTACACGACATATCTTAGAGCTCCTATAAGACATCTTATGTAAGATTTATATATAGACTTAGCATGACTCAGTAACTGAACAACAGTATTTGCATTTTCCTATGAACCTTCTTTACAGAAAAAGCAGTTGTCCAAATATTTAAGAGAAAAAAAATCTTGTTTTCTCCACCTGTTTGTTCTAAATACTTACCACTTTGTTCTCTATAAGGTCACACACTATTTTGTTGTTAAAGTATTCTATTGGTGTCCATCTAATTCCTTCTTGCACATATTCTTCCTGTTAAGTAAAAACCAAAAGATGCAAACATTCCTTTGCACTGTAGATGTAGCACTAGATTTACAACACACTCCTCAGACACAAACTCTGCACTACTCATGTTCAGGGAGACTTGCCAAATGTATGGCTGGGTGGAGGTGGGAGAAATGACCCTACTGATAGTTAAATCCAGCTCTCTGCTGCCTAAAAGATGAATCGGAATCCTACTCTGTTCTCCCCACACGTTCCTTTGTCATTCACAGCCCTTCCGTGGTTACTGACAACAGCAGGAAGATTTCAACAGTGCATTTATTGTCAAAGCACTTTGGAAATAGTAACAAAATGACTTTTACAGCATCTTGACAGTGCACCTAAGCATCCACATCCTGATCTATTTTAAAAATTAAGATTGTGACAGGCACACTGAGGATCAGATCCCCAAGACAACACATGACTAAATGTACATGAAACGAAGACACAGCTTTTCATTTCTGTATGCAATTACTGTATCCATAAAGACACCTAGAGAATGACTGGGGAAAAATCCACGCTAAAATTTGCTTAAATTGACCCAGTCAGTCGCACATATAAGGGCTCAGTAGACACTCTGCAGGTCACTTGTGCACTCAGTGCCATGACTGGTTACTTTCCCACAAAGGCAATTGTGTCTGGGCATTCCTGAAAACACTGTCCCAAAGCTGGTGCCAGCCCTGAGCTTACGCTGCACACAGGGCTCCTGTCTCAGCTGCATCCTGTCTGCCCTCCCATGCAGAAACAAAAAAAGTGAGACTTGGCAGTAAGACTGTGAGCAGAGAACTGCAAATACTTTCACAAGTATTTTTGCATTTCTCTGATCTATTTCATTTTTACGTATACACACACACACACATATAAAAATGTATATATTTAAAAAATAAAAAAGGTGTGGAGGAAATTAAGGAAAGTATCCCCAATTAAATGTGTGTCATGCTCAAGGGAAACCCAGGGATGGAGCCAGGCTGCAGCTTTCCATCCCTGCCCATGAGTCAGACTCTGCAGCAAGCCTGGGCACAGTCATATGACTGCATTAGCACACCGTGGGGTGGACTGGCTTCTGCACCACTCCACCAGAGAACAAATGCCTGCAGCTGATGTCGTTTATAGTTTTAGGGTCAGCCAACAACAAAGGTTGTTTTCTTTCCCTTTGTCTTGCTTAACAAGGTAGATTTTACTGTTAACAGATGATGAAACCTCGATTTTTCCACCAGTTGAAAAAGGAATAGCTCATTTGTGAATTCCGAAGTAATAAATGGCTGGTTACCTGCTCTGCCTTCAGTGTCAGTTCAATAAAAATCTGCTGCAGTTTTTCATTTACAAAGTTGATGCAGAACTGTTCAAAACCATTTTTCTGTAGAAAAGGAAACAATTTAAAAATTAGTCTCCTGCCTTATATACAATAATTTTTAGTTCTTATGCTGGCAATAAGCTTCAAAGAAACACTGTCAGTGATAGATGGGCTGCTGACTTTATAGACATTTTGTGGAATCTCAGATCTTTCTTTTAAGATCAATGACTTTGTTTGAAGTTTCTTCAATACCTCATGTTTATTAAGTGAGACATTACCAGTGAGATCACAATGTCCAGGAAGCTGGGTTGGGATTTTTTTGCTTTTTTTCTGGCTATAAGATCTGTGATTTTTTTTCTGGTTTAAATTTTTTCCCCTCTAAATTACAAAAAAACTCTCCTAGGTCAGATCTGCTCAAACCCCAAGTATTGCATTGCCATACCTGAAATATTTCAAAGCCATAAATATCAAGGACACCAATGTTATATTCTTCATGGTCCTTCTCCATAGCCTTATTAATAGACTAGCAAAACAGAAAGAAAACATAAAACAAAGTGTAGTTTATGCATTTAAAATATCTCAATATTCTTAAATATTTATATTAAAATTCTTTAAAAAGAATGTATTTGAATAGGATACAAATATTCATAATAGGTTATTTTGCTTTCACTTTTTAATCAAGTGTTAGTAACAGTTAAGAAATGAACAGTACGTTGTCCTGTTTTCCAGGTCAGTGAGCCTTTGGATCTACTACCTATAAAAATCTTTCCCACTCACGGCAATTGGCTCAGTTAAATAAAAGGAGCCAACAGAAAAAGAACAGCTTTAAGTCTGATATTTGATGAATTTTGCAGAGGGTGCACTGAATCTTTTCACCTCACTCTGCGTTCCCCTCCTCTGCAGCATCAGCGCTGGTACAGGCACAGGGTGGGACAGGGCTGGAGTGAGGAGGGAAGCTCCAGGTCATTGCAGTGCCCCCTCAGAGGAGATTCCTGCTGCATCAGGAGCATCCAGGGCTCCCAGCCCAGCCCAGGGTCTCACCCTGAACAAGAGAGCACTTTGGCATGGAGAATGGAATTCGGCCACTGGCTCCACTGCCAAATCCAGATGCTGAAGGGGCTCTTTGCAGGGAAGTGGGATCAGAGAGCAGGGGACCATAATCAAGTAATTCTGCTCAGTTGTAAAGGAGGAAGTCAGACTCAGAGAAGTGCAGATGCTGACAGGAAGGAGATCGGGATCCCATATGGGACAGGAGCCTGAAAGCACAGCTCATGTCAGAGTCAGTGCCCTGTGTTTGGTATCCATGGTCACACTCCCAATGCACTGGGCAGGCTTGGGCAAAGCACCGACAGGCAAGAAAAGGCCTGCAAGGAACATTCCTAGTGCACTTGAACTTGTTTTGATACTTCAGTAGAATCAAGCAAATCCAACTTACATCCACCAAGTAATCAAAAACACGGGAATGAAGGGCCTTGGCCAGCGCATCCCTGGTGTAGCAGGCTTGTTCCACATTTAGTGTGACATTAATGGACTCAGATTTGCCTCCCCACTTGCTGTCCATCTGTCTGCTGGTCAGTTTTTCCTTTAGGCGGTCCTGGTTAATTCCCAGGAGAAAAGCAGGGAAAGCTAAAACTGCAAGAAAGATCAGGCTTACTTACTTACAGACTAAATACAGAACAAAGAAAAAATTTAACCGTATCTCGAATAACAGTAAAACTCATGGGGTGTGCAGCTTAAAATGGAAAAGAGGAGCGATTTATGTCTTCAAAATTTTCCTATGCTCCTCAAGGACATTTTCAACTCCCTACTTACGTGGATTTCAATTAAGATAGACCACCTTGAAGTAAAATAGCCAGCTATTGCTGTACCTTCAGTCCTTCAAGCATGCAAGCTGCCACAGGACATAGTTTTGAACTGTGTGGTTCAAACAAATCACTCTTGGAGGAGATGGAAATAAAACATAGAGCTCACACATGAAATAAAATTGACACCATTGAAAATTCTGTGTAAAAACATGAAATGTTTAAAATATAATAAAAAGTAGGCTACCTGCTTCCTAATACCCTTTCTCTTTCTCCTTGTAAGTTAGGACATTGCAAGAAGTTTTCAATTACCTTGCCTTTTATTTTTTAATCCCTTATTCTGTAAGTACTTTGCCAATTCTGTTTCCTCTAGTTTAAAAGTAAAGCACAAAAATACATCTGTGCAATAAGCAGCCCCAGGTCTAGTACTCTCTGCACTCTCAGCACATGGTGCAGATGTTACTGCAGGTGTCACACATCTTAAGGAGTGGAAAAATAGAAGTGTCTTGAAAGTAAATGGAAACAGCTCCTGAGAAAAACTCTTGGAGATGGTATTGCACCTCCATTAAACCACATAATCCTCTAACAGTGTTTCCTCCATGTTCCAGTGGTTTCAGATCTACCTTCCTGGTGTGAGGAGGATGTAAAATAACCACTAAGGCAGCAGCCACTTGCACTTTACACATCTGTAATGTCACAGCATGACTTCACTAAACCCTTTAGTACATTATTCCAAAAGTATTTTTAAAATTGAAAATAACCACCAGTTTTCTGAAATATTATTTATTACCATCAGCAAACCGATTAAATTTTCTCTGGGGTATCAGGAATCACACAATCAAAGTCAAGTTACTGGCATCATCTCCGGTAATTCAGAGAACTCAGGTCGAAGAGCACATGAAAAAGTCAATCATTATATGCTTCAAAATGGGAAAGAATGTAGGCAATTACAGACCAAAAATGCTCACATATACTGTAAGATGCCAGGAAAAATGCTTAACCAATACTAGTGGTAAGAATTTATGAAGACAGTCTAATGGCAAGAACCAGCATGCAGAGCTCAGAAACTCTCCCTTCCCAGTGCTAATGATTTACTGTAAGGGAAGAGTAGCTGGCCAGCACTTGATACAACTTCACATTCTTAAGATGCCTGATTGTTTTCCCTAGTTAGGGACCATAAAATTATAGTCTGGAAATTATTATAAAGCAGGATATGCATGTAATTGAAAAAATGATCCTCAAAGAGTCATCAGTAGCAGTCACTGGAATAGTTTTAAATACACTCTGTGAAGGAAAGCTGTAAAGATTGGGCTCACTTCATGGGCTTCCAGGAAGTGAAAATCAACCCTTTCAATACAATGCAAGTGTAAAGAGGGGTGGTTTAAATTCTTTTCTCCTTCCAAGAGAGAAGTACTGGTATTTGCCATGATTTGTAACATGGAAGATTTCCACTAAATAAGAATTTTTTTCATCTATTAATATAATCAAGAACTAGAGCAGACAGCAATCACTGGCAGTTTTAAAGATGTATTTGTCTAAAGGTCTGTCAAGAATAGTCTGTATAGATTTGATTCTGTCTCAGAGCAAGAGAGTAGAGTTTTTGGTGCCCCAAAGAATGGCCTTAGCATGTTTTTCTGCAATTGGCTGTATTACAGCAAGAATACTATTGACTAAATTCTTAAACTTTTTATTATTTCAGGCTTATGTAAAACAGGACTGACCACTGGTCATTCCTTGTGCTTTATCTTTCGTGGCTATGCAGGCTATAAATGCTTTACTATTCAGTTGGCTAGGACAAACAGTAAACTGGGGGGAGAACTAATGGAGAAGACAAATGAGCCCAACTTGCATCTTCATAACGCAGAAACTGTACTAGACATGGCTATTTCTTCTCTGGCTTCTTTAAAATCAGTATATTTATGTGTAAGTATGTGTCTTGGGGTGACTTTATGATGTGTATCCCCCATCATCGCTCTATGCCCGGATATGATTCCTGTGCCTTTCTGTGCCTTTAAACTGAGCCCAAGAGAGGGAAGAGAAAGAAAAAAAAAGGCCAGATGAACTTTTTCAAAGCAGTCTGTGCTCCAAGGTCACCACTCTTCTGCGTCTCTCTGCTCTGGGGAGAAGTGTGGAGGAAGCACCCTTCCTGCTTTCCAGCCAGTTTTTTTCGGCTCCGTTTCTTCAGGGAGAGACGGAGAGTTAAACCTTGTTTTTCTGGGACTTCGGATTCTTTTTTTCCCTTCTCTTCTGGACTGGTTCAGAACATCAGAACCTCACCGGGGGACCTTCCCCCGGCCTGGAGGTGAGCCCCACGCCGACCCAGCTCCGAGGAGGAGAGAGACCACACTCACAGAAGGACTCTCAAATCTTTCAGGTTTTCTCTCCACAGCGAGAGATTTCATTATTTAGCATTATTATTCTTTTCCTGTGTGTTTGTTAAATAAATAGTTTTATTCTCTCTTTCACATTCCTCCGAGGAATATTTCTTTCCCGAACCTGGGTGGGGGAGGAGCGGCTATAACCTGCCTTCCTTTGAGGAGACGTTCCTTTTGGACGTTTCCCTGAATTTGGCCCAAACCACCTCAGTATGTTATTCATTCTACCTTCTAATTTCCTCTTCCCATGTATTACTCATACACAATTTCTGTATTTGTATCCCAGTGAGCAGGAGAAATGGTGGACATGGCTCATCATAGAAACACATTCACGTTTAATGATTTATTTTCAATTCCTGTCTTTGCCACTTGTTATTTTGATGCAACTCACTCTGTATCCATCTTGCATGGCTTTTAAATGCCTTGATTGCTTTGAAAGATTTAACACTGTGTTTTAAATCAAAGCACAGTAGCTCATTTGGAATCACAAGGCATATAAATACAACGCCACAAAGTGTTTTTCTTTGGGTTCACCTAATTTCTTGATTTGAGAGACTAGTACGGTTAAAAAATCGTAACTTTTATTTCCCAATTTCTTAAAACAAATAGCAGGACAGTACTAATACAGTTGAGTGTGAAGTTGGCTGCACAAGATAGGTTAGTTATGAATAAAGTATCTAAAACTAAACAAATGCAATTTTCCTAAACATAAGACCCATTCTGAACTAAGAGTTAAGAGAACACACAGGTACGTATAAGGTACTATTACATATGTTGTGCTTATCCACTCTGTCTTTAAACTATCAAAGTAGCATAAATCCACATTAGATGCAAGGTATAAATCACAACAAAAACGTTTAAAATCAAGGTCCATTAACATTCCAACACCTTGCTGTAGTGGGCCCAGCTGCTACAGAGCAGCAGCACGTGCTTAGGGATGCAAGGATGGGGCACTGTGCAAAAGGGAATTGCAAAGAAATAGTTACTCAGTAGCTGTACCAAACAGTGAGGCACCAGCTGAGGAATTTGAGACATGAAACATAACTGTAGAATGTAAATTCTGCCTTTCAGTTCAGCTCTGGACCTCTGTTTACATGGCACATGTACAAACCTGCACCAGCTACGTCCTGAGCCCAGGAACACCCTCAGTTGGGAGCTGCTTTCTCAGGATAGAGAGGCCACACAAAACACAAAACAAACAGGGGTTTTTATGAATGTGTGCTGATGCACTGAAAGTAGAGTTCAAGCCCTTCTTACAGTGTCTATTACTTCACACTCAAAGGTTGGAACAGGATTTCTAAATCCAAAATCACACTCCTGTTAAGTCAGTGGCCTTTTACAAGACAAAAGAGGGGCCTCAGCACCTGGTTTTGGCGGAGACTCTCAATTGGCAGCCTCACACTCTAAGAAACGATGCTCTGTTTGGATAAGCAGCTCTAAATTGCAGTTCACCTTCTGCCATCTGGGCTGCAGCCCACTGCTGCTCCTGTAACAGTTTCCAGAGGTACTTACACTCCTCGCTCTCCACTCCTGCATAGTTGCCAACTTCTTTGAAGCTGATGTTTCCCAAATGCAATATTCCTGCCACTATCTGTAGTACCAATGCCTGCTCCTCTGCAAAGATCCCAATCACACTCATTGCATGCTGGGAAGAAAATCAAACAAACAAACTTGCATCAGTCCAAGACTCTTGTCTTAGAAGTCCTTTTAAAATTCTGGTGTCAAAAAGTAGAGTTATTCAAAGCAGTTCAGATTCCTAAGGCAACCAAATTTCATTACAGCTGCAATGAAGTTTCAAAGGGTACCAGATGTCCTACTTCAGCATTTCTGTATTTTTTTAAATTAAATACAGAAGCATCTACACGATTTAGAAGATGTATTAACAAAATGAATTCTGGAAAAAACAATCTTATTAAAAAACAAACACCTGCTTTCAAGTGTCACACTAAAAATAAACAGTTCCATTGCAAACTGGGAAACAATGAACCTAAGAGACACTGATTTTATTCCTTCTACACAGACAGTTTATCCACCAAGACCAAGAATTTTGAATGACTCTAAAAAGCAGCCCAGTGTCTGGCTTAGGCTGTGAATTTCATCCACTTACTACAAAACAATCCACAGCATCCCTGGGTTTTGGAGTTCAGAGTACATGATAACTTACAGAATGTCTTCTCAACTGACTTGTTTTTCTAAAATAACAAATAAGCTCCAATACAACAGTAACAACTATTTTGTCAGGTCTTTAAATGTGCTACATACATAAATGTGTTAATACACCTACTTTAAACAGTAAATTACTAAGAACGGGACACCAGCAGTTGGCAGGTCACAAAATGAACTGGCAACAGCACTGGACAAAGATCCCTGATCTCTGCTTTCTCACTCCCCTTCTTCAGCTTTTCAGCTGGAGTGTTTTAAATAAGCATGGCAGGTCAGCCAGCACCGGGAATTTCAGCTGAAGCAGAGCGCTCTTTTATATTGTCTTCTAATGCAAGTTCCTCACTGCGTTTGCATTTTCACACTTTTCATACTACAGAACATCGGCACAAATTAAATTTCATTAAATTTGCACCCTTCTGAAAAAGAACAAACTGAAAAACAAAACACCTTTCCACAAAAACTATCTATGTACAGGGTACCATCCCTCCTCAAACAATACAACTAGAATAAGTCATAGCTACAATAATTATTCATTCCCATATTAACAGATCAATGTCTTTGCTACAAATGAACGGTGAAATGAACGTACATACACCACTATGCAAATCATACAGTGAAGAACTCACCAGTGTTTCTTGGAAATCTGATTTGTCATTGATGTCATCGACTTTGTAGGACCCAGAGAGGCTCAGATAGTAATAGTAGTCCATGCTGGTAATGCCAAGGCTGCTTTTTTGTTCCGAGGAGGCCCCTTCAATTAGCTGCAGAATAAAAACCTCCAAATTAGGTATCATCCAACAATCTTCAGCAGAGTTGAGGTGGGTCAGAAACAGGTGACTGAGCCTGAAATTACTGAGAGAGAGATGGCTGGTGCTGTGCCAGGGATGTATCCTTCCTATCTTCTGTTAATTGCTTAATCCAAAAGACCAGCTTCTCAATCCCATTCCCATGAACGGTTCAGTTCTAACTTCACAACTAGTAAATAGCTAAAAATGTGACTGACTTGAATGCCTTCCATTATCTTTACCTCATAAAGAAAAGGCAAAGTGCATTTTCCAACCCACAGTGTATTCCCTAAATCCTCAGGAGCAATGTTTTCCACACCTAGTGGAAGGCAGGCAGAGCTGAAAGCACATTCAGAAAGCACCATCTGTGACTCTCACTGTGAGGACAAGCACCCTTCATGCTCCTCAAGCCTGTGCAAAGGCCACACAGTCGTGCAGAGACATGGCTGCAACAGGGAGGAACAAGCTAACCTCAAAATGGAGCTGTCAAAACCCCATAGTCTCTTAACTCCTGTGTCAAAAACCCTCTCCAGGCCACAGGAAAATCAGCAGGACAGAGCAAATTGTACATATACCTTGGAAGAGAACACAGCTCCTGGAGCAAATCCAGCTCCAACTCAGCTTTCCATCCTGGCAATGGCACCTCAACTTTATGTGACGCTGGCTACAGTCACTCACAATGCCCTGCCTTAGCCCTAGTTTTGTAGAGCTTGGTCAGCAGCACTCCAGCAGGTGAGGACAATGCACATCAAGGACCAGTGAAGGCCAGCAAAGTCTTTTCAAACACAAAAAACGGGGATACTTGGATGATTCAACAAAGAGTATTATCATAAATGTCCCAGCAAAGTTAACTGTGAATCAAATCTCTCTTTCACAGGAAGTATAAATATATATATATATCTAAACTGGCCTCTCTCTCTTTATATATAGGCCAGTTTAAAAAGAAATCTGCTGAAAAGTTCTCATTTTCTATTACACTCTCCTAGACTTTTCCACATGGGAGTTCACAATGAATTCCAAGCAAGGCTTTGAAATACTGCTGTATTTTGTTCTGGAGCTGAAAGGCAGCCAGGCAGGTCTATGGCAGATGGTGTCTCACCATGCTATCGAGCTCCCCAGCAGAAGCCAGGTTACCTTTGCAGTATGCTCTCGATTCTCACTGCTTCGAGAATGACTTTTCAATCAGAAGCAAGAACAGGTCCTAGACACTTTACGTAACTCAAAAAGGACTTAGACACTTCTGACCTGGTAAAAAATGTGAAAACTCCTCTCTCCAGGATTCCTCATTACAACTCGAGATTTTTCCAGTAGGAAGTTGGAGATTTTCCCTCCATCTGGTTCTCCACCTGGGCTAAACTGTATTTCAAAGTATTTCCCCTGCAATAAATAATTCAAGCTGTTAAATGATCAGTAAATGCAAATTCAAAATCATGCACTTGTACTGTATTCCAAGCAAGGTTATGAGGATATTTCATCTTTATGGATGCAGAGACAAAGCTGCCTCAAGGTACAGCCTAAACTCTTGAACCATCTTTTTTTCTGCATTTACACAGCTCGACACTAACACATCACACGTTAATGCAAACGTAGAGACGAGATCAGTGGCTTCTCTTCACTGCTGAGACTCTTGCTTAGTATAAAGGAAACCACGAGGCTCACCTACACAGCAAGTCAGTTCAGCAGATTTACAACCAACAGCAAACTCTTCTGCTTGGAAAGCAAAGCCATGATCTCTTGCTTTCAGGGAGACATTAATTGCATTAACCCTCAAGTTACCAAGGAACACATCTCAAATTTTAAACCATGTGTGTAACTTTTAAAAATGGAACCTGTAGTGAGCAGTCATTTCATGAGATTATCTTGACCCTTCTGGAATGACGAACTGAAGGTAATTCCTGCCCACTGCCTGTATGTATTAGTAAAGGCTGCAGCCCTGATACTTCAAAAACTGTAACCAGCACACATAGAGAAAGAAATGCACAACCTACACAGCATGAAACAAAAGCCTCTGACATATACCGTGTTTGTTTTAAAACATGTTTTATATCTTATTCAGATTTACCTCACCTGCAGTAAATTTATATTATACCCCCAAATACTGTCTCTGTAACAGCACAGAAGTTGGAAGAACAAAGTCAGTTCTAAGGGACTTACAAATCTGCTGGAGTTGTTGTTCCGGACAGTTTTTGCATTCCCAAAGGCCTCCAGTAAAGGGTTCGATTGTAGAATAATATCTTTAACATGCTAGAATTTTAGGAAGCAAAAGAAATACAAATTCAGAAACAGACATTTTTGAAGTTCTTACAGATTTTCTGAAAAAAAACCCCATGACATATAAATTATATATTAAAAAGGCAAGAAATCCTGCATCTATAAAAAACTCTCTTGATCAGATAAGGAACAGAATCCAAACTTCTTTTTTGGGAGGCTTTTAGTTCCTATTTTTTGAGGAAAATACTACAGAATTAAACTAAATGCCTGAGGCTAAAACCTGGTTCTTCTGTTCATTGTTCTGCCAAGCAACACAGCTGATAAACTGATCTGTTTTTTCCATCATCTTCATTTTAAACCACACTTACACATGAGCATTTAAATCTTTTGGGGGGTCTGGAATCACAACAAACGAAGTCAGAGCAGCACGAAATTTAGGAATCTGCAAGTGCTTGAGCAATCTGTTTTGGGATCACTGCTAATGCTATCCAGTTATCTTAGAAAGCAATGTTACATGTTACTGTTGTCTCTTTATCTGATCCTGGGAGCTGGAAACAGGAAGAAGCCATCAGGTTTGGGAAAAACCCAATGCAAGCTGGGTTGTGAAAAGACGATGGAATTTTATTTCAAAAGAAATACTCAAGGCAACCTACCAACCCCATCAACTCTAACCCTGTAATTACTAAGAGTATTTTTAAATTTTGTACAAAAAGCTGACATCTTTTCAACAAAACAAAATATTTACTTATAAAGTATGGTTACATTTTTTGCAAAAATAACACAATGCACACTCTCTCTGGATCATTCTCTTGGTTTCTGAGTTATTCCCTGCAATGTTCCCAGTATCGCTGTTGTGCAAAACTACGCAGAAAGAACACACCCAACATCAGAGACTGCAGTAAAGCAAAAATTACAGTAAGCACTCAACAGGAGCGGACTGGTAAAAGCAGCCACTGCCTACCACTGCCTGTCAGTGAAGGAATGACATTGTAATGTCATTAAGGGCATTTTTATGGCTATTTAACTCAATTAGCTTCAGTTCATAGGTAGAGCAGACATCAAAAATACAGTTATTAACAAAAGCAACTATTTGTTCTTTCAGGCAGCTTTCACACACCCTAATTTTGCCTAGATAACCTCATAAAACAAAATGACATTCTTGCTGTGCCTCTTTGATGTATACACACAAATTAGAAATTTAAAGGAAGCAACAGAAGCCCAAAACACCAGTTCAGTTTTCAATAAAATGCCAACAAAGGAGGAAAAAACCACACACCCACTAAAAGGATTGATTGGGGTTCTTAATCTGGTTTAGAACAATTAAAGTACCTCTTACCACTTAACTAAAAGAAAAACCCCAAAAAACCCCCAAGCTTGTAGATGCAATTTAGCACAAGGGCTACAGCACCTGGAGCAGAGCTGATTCCAGCCCTGTGGCTGTCCCTGCCATGGCTCCCATCCAGCATCCTGCAGGTGAGGAAAGCTGCCCAGCCCAGGGCTCTCTGCTTCGGGGCCCACGTGTTTCTGGCTGCTCACCCCCAAGTTACCCAGGTCAAAAGTGCCTCTCACCTGCCAGTGTCTGCCACAACATCCTTTGCCATTCCACCTCTGAAGTGAATCTTTAGGCGAAGCTTATGCTTCAGTATTACTCTGTATCAACTCACCTGTACTTTAGGGCCACCTCCTGAAATTTTGGAGATATAACTCATGATATATTTCGCAGCTACAGTCTTTCCAGCACCACTTTCCCCACTACAGAAACAGAAATACAAAAATGTACGTGTTAGTTTTTAAGTAACTCTACAATGGGTAGAGTACCTCCAACCAAGGCGAAGTACCTTAATTATATACACCACATTCCTACTGGGGTAACCTGCAAATACAGACTGATACAGTGTGGTAGCATCGTACTCAGATATGTTTGTGAATACAGAACTCTGAATACACCATCTTGCATGGACACCAGAACCTCTGTGAGACTCCAAGGTCAAAAAAGTACATACATTGAGAAACTTTTACTTAAACCAAGGTGCTTAAAAGAGAACATATTTGTTAAAAACTCAATTCCCATCTCAATTTAGGGGGATTTCAGGTCTTGACACAAAAACGAAATTTGAAAATCTGAGCTGTGTATGCCATGCCAGATACCTACTTCATTTTAGTAGTTTTTTGTTTTAGGTGTTCTTGAAGAAAATAATGAGACATTATTAATCACATCCTGAATGACGGAGGAACTACCTTCCTGTTCCTATGCCTCTTGACACAGGGTACAAGGAGTCGTAATATCCCATACTAGCTCTCACAATTCCTTCCTTCCTTTATATTATTTCACTTCAATGGTGAATGGTGTTTACAACAGCAGCAGCTTTGCCTTCTTGCAACCAATAAGTTTCTCAAGAAGGAAAGAAGACTGGCGTGCCAGACAATCCAACCTCCCTTCACTTTGTCCCTTAAAGCTAACTTCATTTCAACAGAATTCCTCCAGACTTAGTAAATCTTGGTGCAAGTCAGCTCTGACCTTAATGCATGTCCCGTGACCTGGACAACTACACCAAAGCAAAAAGACCAACGCACAGATGTTGGTTCAATGTCACAAAAAGAGCTAAATTAGCTTTCTCTTTTGTGAAAATCTGTGCTATCTTTAAACTCCCGAATAATTTCAGTGGATGTTGTTGACTCTTCTATCCTGCGCCCACTTGTTCCTGGATATGGATCAAATGCACATCTTTTCCTGCACAAATTTTAGCTACATCTGCCAAAGAAACATCAGCATGTCCTGCACAAGAAGGGACTCACTGAGAATGAACAACTCTGAGCTCCTTATCAGCATGACTAATAAGAGACATTTTTAAAGGTTTCGTTCTGGAAAAACTCCCCAAACTGCCAAGCTGCAAATGTAATTTTACATCTGTAAAGCTTCCAAACAATACAGAAATACTGAAAGGCTTTTATAAATTATTTTCCAAGAAACGTTTTCATGCTTTTGCCTTCTCCTGACTACAGTTTTACAGATCAAACTGAAAACTTGAAAAGGTGAAGAAGTACTTACTGAGCATCCATCTGTGGAGCACAGATTACAATTGTTATTATTACTCTGAGTCACCTTTTCCCAACAACCAAGAAAGCCTGTATTATGCATATTTACTACAGTCACAGGGACAGAGTTTGATGAATGGCAAACTGCTTTTAGAAGTTGAGATCATGAATAGTTCAATAATTAAAATAACATTTCTTCAAAATCTGCTGGCAGTAAATTTGTTCTTCCTGCTGTACAACCAGACAAACCAACTGAAACTGAATCATACTCTGAGCTTACAAATTGCAGTTTTCAACTGAGTACAGGGGAGGATCCAGGGCCAAACACTGAATGAATTTGATCAGGTATGATTTATCACACATTAAATACATAACACATTTCTGTAAGATTTTCTTCGACGCATCCATTATCCTTCTCCTCCTTGCTCAAATTAAGTGTGGCTTGTGTTTCTTATTCCATAGTGTCTGCCACAGAACTGACCTGGAGCAATAAAGCTCTGTTTTACTGTTAGTCCCTGTTTCAATATAAGTGGTCCCTTCTAGTAAATTAATTTGGCCGAAAGATTGCCTTCCAGAGTTTGCTTTAGATTTACGCACGCACACACTGCTTTTCAGTTTTATGTTTTTATTGATCAAAGACCAGCAAATTGCTCCAATTAAGCTAGAATAAAACAAGAAGATGTATTATTTATGAACCAAAGCAGCTTTATCTGATGGGATGGTATCCTGCCCCCAGTAAAGCTCGGGTATTCAAACAGAACAGGGAAATTGTGGTGTTCCTGCCAAATGGTTCTCATGCAGCTTCTTTGTATAAACCTGACTGCTCTGCTGCTATTAAAACTACTTTAAGAAGATGTAAAAATCATCTAACTTAGTAGTTTGAACTATGTTGGAAGTATGGAGGTTTTGAAAGCTCGAAAAAAATTCTTAAAATGGCTTAAAGTGGATTGTGGTATTGACAATTTCCTCACAGGCTTTTGTTGCTAAAAGTAAAACCATCACATAGTCTCAATCACTAACAAAAATTATAATGTTTTGAAAGATGTATTGTTTCTTCTAGCACTATTTGCCACTTAAGAAAAATGACATTTTCTTCCACAAAGTCAATCAATGTTTAGCTGAAATCAGAATAAGACTACAAACACAAAAGGAATTTTTTTTGCTCCTTGCTTCCTTCCCAGAGGAAACAATCGGCAATTACAGAAGCAAGGTCTGATACACAACGTCATCGTTCTCTCTAAAATGAATTTTCAGCGTGACATTTAATATGGTATCCATGGCTGTAGAACAATACAAGTGATGCTTATCTACATCACCAGGACAATGTAGAAATTTTAATACCAAATATTTATAAAGAACTCTTGGATCTGCCAGTAAAGAACACTGCATATGTAAAATACTCTGATGTGTTTGGATAAGCTTTGTCGTTTGTTTACACAGAAAATTTGCCTTATGCAATTATGTTCAGAGAAACCTCAGTAGCATGACTTCAGTGAAATACTTTTCCCTTCCGAATCAGAGCTTTAACCTAACTTTTCTTACTGTGTTAGACTTATGTTTCTACCACTTCCTCATTAAAATACAACCATATTTCCAGTCAGGTTCTCTACAGACATTTTAGAATGATCAGTCCTCTGAGTATTCTGGAAAGCTGAGATACAGAAGCTGACTAGAAATCTCATAATAAATTTTGAACTTAATAGATTTAAGATAGACACAAGCTGTTCACTAAAAGCTGTTGGAGTAAATGATCTTTTCATTAACACACATTTATAGTATGTAAGATTCATTGTCTTCTTAGATATGCAGTCATCATACACTGCTTCCCTGGACTCAAATGTCACCACATAAATGCAAAATGTAAACTGAAACTACAAACAAGTAAAACTGCTTTAAAGCAACAACAACATCTCCTGGCAGGGATCACAGAATCAAAGCGAAAATAAAGTCCTCAGCTTTATAGAAAGGTAAAACCTTAACAAGGTTTAACCTTAACTCTGAAGAAATGCCTTTATTGCTACATAATAGAGAAATACTAATCATAACCTCCACTCTCTTAATTAAAGGACAGTGATAGCCCAAAAGGAATTAAAAGCCACGAGACAATCTTTCATAATTAAAATCTTGACTGGACAACTCCTTATTGATAGTCTGGAAGGGCTGCCATGTCACATGGGGGAGAAATGCCAACAGTCTGTTTTAATTGCCACCGATGAGCTTAGTTCAAGAAGGTCTAAATTAAGTATCATGCCTCAGTAAAACATGAACTTAATGAGAAATTAAGTCCAGTTTAGCTGTGTTACCCCTGTGAGTGAACTTCCTCTGCACTGCTGCCCATGCACACAGAGCCAGGGAAGACCTGGGGACAGGTCTCTCTTCCCACCTAAGCACACCCTGCTCCTGGATTCAGCCCAGCCCAGAGGCAGCCCATGAATAACCTCATGGTTTATTTACTCTGCAGCAGGCATGCAAAGCAGCTCAGCTATGATTAGACATGTGCACATGTACTTTTCTTAACATGTATGCAAATATGCTGGAATTACTCAGCTAATGAAAAAGCCTTCCCTGGCCTTGGAAAGGTTGTGTGATAACAGTTTTTCTTTCAAAATTAGTATTATCATATGAAAAGAGATTATTTTTGGTTGCCACCTATCCAGCCTTTCAGATAATTGCATTTTCTTTTGGATCTGCTTTCCCAGTTCATTCACTAACTTTTGAAGAGGATTAGTTTTTTCTAACAGTGTCTAAATGCACTTGAAATTAATGTCCAGGCAAAAGGTGCTCTGCCTACACCAGGGACCCTCCTTCACTAGCCTGGAAACACACATCTAGTCTGTGGGAATGCATTTTTCCTCCCAGGTTTGGAGGTAGATGCCACAGGTGCCCAAAGCATACGGAAGGACACAGCAGGTGTGCAGCAGCCCCTTCCCCACCATCCTTGTGTCTCCATTCCTGAGGCTCCATATGCAACAGAAGCCAGACTTAGCCTTTGTGATCATTGAATAGGTCCAGTCTACACCTTATTTCTTACCTTCTCTCTTTGCAAACCTTTCTTTAGGGGGAAATCTGCCATCTTGAGGAGGAAAAAGAAGGAAAAAACTGGGTACTAGCTAGTTCTGTTCCTTCTGTTCCATCAGGGATTTTCAGTGGAGTCACTCCCAATTCAGACTAGTTATGAAGTAGAGAAGCAAGCAGCTCCTCACTATAACCATACTGTTATCATCACTCATCTTCTACAGGACAGATTTTTACAGCAAAAACAATGTTTCACTGAACACAAAGGTTCATTTGGAGCTGCTTATGCTCAGCAGCTTCTGCGGCACTGACAACAGACAGAGCTGTGTCTCAGTTTTTTGAGAATCACCAGTTTAGGGGCAGAAACGGTAAAGCCCTTGGCAGCTATCATGTGAAAATGATGGAGTGGTAGCAAACCCTAAGTTAAGCAGAATATTCATTTCACTCAAGAGCTGCAGCAGCCTGGGAGCTGCCACATCCTGGGAGCTGCCAGTCTGCAGCAATTTCAGCGCCTTCTGGTCCACAGCATAAAACGTAAAGCAAGCAAATTCCAAGAAACTTCCTTCTAAAGCCAGTCCTGGTTGCTGGAAATAGTGATGACATTAAATCAGAAAATACAAGATGTATCTAAACTGTTTAAATCAAATGTGGTCCAAAGGATAAAAATATCAACCAAACAATATAAATTTAGTGAGCACCTGAGTTACTTGATTTATTATTTATAAAAGTAATTTCTAGGTGTCCCAAAATATCAAAAACCATATGGAAAACTACTTTTAAGTCTAGTCTGCTGTTTCTACAGTGTCTGTAATAAGAATATCAAAGGAAAAATAAATGTGTATAAAGGAAAAAAAGGTCTCTGAAATGTCCCTTGCAAATACAATCCTTCTTGTTTCAGTTTTGCAGTAGATTTCAATTAACTCCTGCAGACTTTCACTAGGCTGTGCACACACTGAGAGAAGTTTCACTCTGCACATACAAAATGTACATTCCAAAGAGCATTCAAGTACATCATCCAGCATTCAAGTACAAGAATTGTCACGTAAAATTAAAACTCTAAGTCTCTATCTCAGATCTGCATCTCAGCTCTCTCACAATGTGACTCTCTGCATGCACTGCACTGTGGGGCATAGCACAGGATCAAAAAGTAGGGTTTATAATCACAATCCACAACAGCTCAAAGATTTTCACTGTAAATTCAGCTTCATGTGAAACATCCCCCTCTCTGGGATGTTACTTTGTGCCAAAAGCAAAATAAATCCCAATTTTACCCATTTCTAACAGGTCTCAGTTTGACTACACATGCCTAGTAAACTGCAGCACAGCAATAGGCATCAGTTTTCCAAAGAGAGACTGAGCTCAGGGAACAATTCAACCATCCCAGTGACAGGGAGGAGAGCTCTGAGCTTTTTGTTTCCAACGGCACCAGGCTGTCCCAGGGGCCCAGGAGCAGGGAGGCCCTCCCTGGACACAGCAAACTGTTACCACCTGTTTGGCCTTCCCAGGTGTAAGATCCCTGCACAGCCCCCGGGAGGCCCCACCCTGCTCTGGGGACAGGTAAAGGGCAGCTCTGGGTGCTCTGCACTGAACCTCCCCAGTGGCCCTGTGAGAGGGGAAGTCAGAAGGGGCAGAGGGCACCAGCTGCAGGATCCTGCAGTTCTTGCTCTCCACACATTTTCTTTTATCATACACCACCTATAAAACCCACAGATGAGAACAAAGCGTAAGTCTGGTCCCAAAATTCACTCTGACTGTCACTTAAATAATGCCTGTCATTAAAAAAGTTGAGTAATAATTCTACAGTGAATTCCATCACTTAATAATTAAAATAGACTAATAGTCAAGATGAAATTAATTTCCCAGTATCTTTCTCCTCCTTTTGTCTCTGAGTGAATGCAAGTAAAATTCCAAAAGGAACAAAAGACCATGATAAATGCAGTCCATGTGGGATTGCTGGATTTAACAGTATCTGTGGTTGTACAGTTGTTAATCCAGCCCCCTCACGTAGTCATTCAAGCTGTTATAATTTTGGTTTTGGACAAGAAGCTGGCTGTGTGAGTAAGAGAGTTCTTGTGGTTAAGCTAGCATCAGGATTTTACTGGAAAACAAAAAAGTAGGATCACAAAATACTTAGCTGTCCTAGAAAATCCCAAAATATGAACATGGACTGAAGATTTTTAATGATATAATAAACTTTTCTGCTTCAAGTTAAAACACCATAAGAGAATAACTTACTTTTTACAGATCTTTTTCTTACCTAATAATGACACACTGATTTTCTCTGTCAATAATCATGTTTCTGTACATGCTGTCTGCAAGAGCATAAATATGTGGTGGGTTTTCATACTGTGCCTAGGAGGGGAAATAAAGAATAATTTTTCAAGACAGCATTAAAAAATGCAGGAAGAGCAAAATAAATACGTATTTAAATTGGAAGACTTATTTTCCTGGAAAAAAAATTCTGAATAGCACTTTATAATGAATTTTCCCCAAGAATTTTTTGGTACATTTAATAAAAACAAACCAAAGTCTCTGGACTTTGTTAGTGATCCTTCTCTCATCCATAATTTACTCCTAAACTTTTGGAAACACTGTTCTAAAAACGGCCTCCGCATGAAATGTATTACTTGTCCAAGGCAAAATCACACAATTTAAGCCTATCCCACCAGAGGTCATGTGCATGCTCTCCCCCAGCCAGCACTCAGAGCCTGGTGCCTCGGGTCCCATTTTCATCCACTGGGCCATTCAAACCCAACAGTTTCCCTGAGTGGACACACCCAACTCGAGCAGGAAATTGAATTTTAAGTCTCTAATGTTCTTGTGCTGACTCACTCTTCAAGCTGTATTTTCAAAAGTGGCATCTAATTTTGGAACCTCAATTTTTTACTGTTCTTGTCCAGTTACGGAGTTCTGAAATCACAGTCTCCAAATCCACTAATGGCCATTTTGTGCATATGACAGCTTAAAAACTGCCTTTGCAGGAGCAGGGACATGTCAAGGAGAGATACCTAATACAGATTAGAGCTAATCAATACAAGTATTTTCTTGAAATACTGATCTTACATTCCAGGAAGTTCAATTTGAAGACTAGGCCTATGGTAATGGCTATCTGCCAAGTTCTCCCAGGCTAACACAATGCTAGCAGAACCCAGAAACAAATGCTTCCAAGTGTTAAACTGTGTAGAATAACATTTCTGAGCCCCTGAATACTGCACTCTATTTTAGACTGCTTTACTTACTGCTCCTTGATACATTTCAATTTCCTTTTCCCCAAAATATGGCATTTGCTTGAAGGGATTCACAGAGATTAATACGGAGCCAATGTATGTCTGCATTCAGAAGAAGTTAAGGTAACTACAGTTTCAGAAAGTATTATCTTACTACTAGTGACAACTTTTCCACCTATTACATTATACTTCAAATAACAGTGAAAAACCCCACAGCTTACAACAATTGTTAACAGAAATTAAATTAGCAGGCTTACTAGAATATAAACTAATCATTCAATTGGAATATTTTCATATTATCTTATTTTAGGGCAAGCTAAGTACAGAAACATGTATTAAAGGCCAAATCATGACACACCTTGAATAAAAATACAGAAAGGAAATGGCGTATTTGAACTGGTTTTACTCCTTTGTAACTGAGGAGGTTGTATTGTCAGTATCAGAAAATATTGGTTTGACCTTTGCAGAATACAGTGCAGTGACACATTCTGATCTCACAGGACAGTGCTGAGCAAGCAGAGCCGGATGGAAATGGCCACTGCCAAGCTAAATTAGATAATTACTCAGCTGCATGCACGGGGGGCGGTGCTGGGAGAATTGGGTAATTCAGTCTGTGGTGTTATTTTATGAGTGAAACTACTAAAAGTCCCTCGGAGTCCTCTCCTGCAGGCTGCCTTGTACCATGACATTCAATCTCAACCATTATTAGAATTTTTGCAACATTTTTAAAATAGTATTTCCCCATTCTGCATTCAGCTGCACATGCCCTGCATTTCAAATACTTCATAAACCTTTGGAACTACAGCTGCAGTGTACACACAGGAAGCACCTGATAGTAACTCACAGGTATCAGTATCACTTTCCATTGAGCTGGGAGTCGGCAACGAGCCCACACCTACGGGTCCAAAATGTTGTACTGCAGGTTTCATTAACAATCTGGAAGTGTTCACAGGCACACTTGCTATCTAAGCTTTCTGTACAAAGCAGGAAAATTAACAAATCTATCCTGCTGGATTGTCCTGTGTAGGAATCTACTACTGTGGTGCCACAGCACAAAAGGTAACGCGTTAGAGAAGAACTATAACTCAATAAACATAATTTCTGTAATATTAATTTGCAATGCTTTCTTCATATATTTTCAATTTAATTCAAAAAGAGTGACAACATCTGGGTCTTGAATATAATGAATCAATTACTCATTGTGTCAGTACAAACACTTGAAGTGACAGTTTTCTGTTGGTAAACAATACCAGCATTTTCTGGGATGATTCCGTCATCTCTGTACAATGTAGCACTGAGAAATGTTCATTCATGGGTGGACATACAAACAATTCAAATATTCAAGAGATGATCTCCATCTTTGAATCAAAAGCCTTTACAGAACTGCAAAAGGAGTCCTTCTCCCTACATGAGGGAAGACTGATCCTTCAATGTGACCACTAGTCCCCTTGGAAAACACGCTTACGCCTGCTTCAGTAGGAAGAACATGTTAATCTCACTATTTTCACATGAAAGAAAAAGTATCATCCCACGATTCACAGTATTAACAATTCCAGAATAAGGTGTCAATAGGGTCATGTCACAGAAGAAATGTTATTTTGAAAGCATTCAAATTCTGGAGGTATAGAAGAACACATCAATAAATGTACACACACCTAAAACCTGTTAATTCTTGCTCTCAGAAGTAGCAGTACCTCAGGAGGCTTCAGGGGCCACGTGAATGTATAAATATATGGAGGTACAATCTTCAACACTGGCAAGAACAATTCCAAATATTAAAAAGAATACCTTAAAATAATTTTTGCTGTCCTAATTTCAGCCCTCATAATTAGCTGAGTTTTCAAAGCATTTTGTGTTATCTCAGGTGAAGTGTCACATAAAATGTTCAGCATCTTTGAGTAATCTGCTTAAAGAGAATACATACATATGTAATTAGTGTCACATTGGCTCAGCAAGGCCACAGGGCCCCACAAAACCAACAAAGGATACAAAAATATAGTCATCCATGTATCGTTTCTTTAGGTTCTCCACTATGGAATCCTCAGTGATTTTGGAAAGCAGGACCATATCGTCCACTCCACTGTGCTTGACATTGTGGCTCTGCCAGTGGTATCTGTAGTGTCCTTTGCTGCCCTGCAGGAAAGAACAAAGAACATCACAAAGGTTACTACATTTCTCATCAGCATTAAGTCACTGAAAACCATTATTCAAATTCCAGCTTCACAAATATTTTTCTTTCACTGAATTCTATTCCTCAATCCAGGCATTCTATAAAAGCATACATAAATGGTGTCAGCTGACTTGCCTCTGCACTGTTAAAGAATTGCACTGCCCTCCAAAACTAGAAGGTAACTCCATGGGGTTTTGTGACCACCTACACACAGAATGGATTTCAGATGGCAGACATTTTTAAATCTAGTACAAAAAAATCTCCAATTATTCCAACTGAGATGCAGCTATTGGAAGTGAAGGATGCAAAAATTACACTTCTACAGTGCAACTATTACCAGTAAGGATAATTACCATCACCACAGTGAATTCCTCATCCTTTACATCTTTTAAGTCAAAGCTGCACACATGCTGTTACTGGGAGGGAAGCTGTGAGCGTGCTGCAGTTAAGTATTCAGGGATGTTCTGCAAATTATGTACCCCAGCTTGTCGGCTGCGTGTCTTCACAGTCCCTTTTGATCTGTTAGTCACCATGCTTAACTGACATCTAAATAGATACTCTCTCCCCACACTCAGAGACTACTATTTCAGGATGCTACTAAAACACGTGACATTTCATGCTGTACCACTTGAAATCAAAATCTGTTTTTCTTCCAGCTGATTTGAACTGTAGTTTGGTTCCATGGATACACCCACAAACAGATTTAAATCCAGTCAACATCAAAGCTATTAATTCAGCTATAAATCAGCTCTCCAAACCCAAACCTATTTTCTGTAGCCTAGCAGACAATGCTAATGGAATTCTGATCTCTTGCCTTTTTCTACTTAATTTTTTGCTTACACAGTACTGAAATTAGTGATGCTGGAATTAGCACATTTAACACTGAGAAGTGATCAAGTATGCTGTCAAGGGAGATGTGGCCAACAAAATGCCAATTCTGCAAATTCCCCTCATTCTTTAATACTACAATTTGTAACAATGTGATTAAATCACACTGCTCTGGTGTGCATTATACAGGATCAAGTCACATTCACCAGGATATAAGCAATTTATCATTATAAAGTATTTGCAGTATTTTATTCTGCATACATTTTACAGATTAACTAAGAAAATTTAGGTACTCTGAACATTTCAGAGTTATTGTGAAATGGGACATCAGCAACTTAAAGAGGGGTGACTTTTGTGTGTACACAGTTCTTCAGAAGCAAATGACCCACACAACTGTACTAACACCAAGTACTATGGCAGGCCTACAGCCTGGCTTCATCTTGCCTTGACTGACACAAAACCAAAGACCAACTGGATTTCTACCTCAAGTTAAATTAACTTGCACTAAACCCTGCTACTGCAGACAGCACTGAAGCTGTAGGCTTTATAAGTCTTTTCTCTTAAGTCTCCAGCCATTGCTACCCTGATGCAGATCCATCGCTGCCAACACCAGTGGAAAACAGTTGCAAACTTAAATCAAAAGAAAGCTTTCAAATACAGTACAGCAGAGGTAAATACGTCTGAAAACACAATCTCAGCAATTTGCTTGAACATTCACAAGTGTACATGAGCTTCAATAAAATAATAACTTCAAACTAGCTTAGTTTGTGTGAACCTTGTCACTTTTCTAACTGTACAATGAAAGCAGTGATCTGGATGCACTGAAAAAACAAAGAAATTTTTTTAAGTGTCATAAAACATGTGACTGAAAATATTAGTTGAAGCTTGGGTTATTGGAGAAAACAGAAGTCCAATGGAGAAGCATAATTTCCTTCTGTGTACTCATCAGCTATTTGCGATATTATACTTGGAAAAAGGAACTGGCAGGATGGACAAAAAGGTACAAATATCAGAATAAATATGGATAATTAGACTGTTCACCAAGCTATACAGAATGCGGTTTAGTATCAAATAATAGAGTAAACTACAGAAAATGTGTAAGAAATGAGACTGGGAAAACAATCAAACTTCCCTTCGGAAGCCATGGCATCAGACCCAGTGAGCTCAATGAGCACAAAGCTTGCAAAGCCACGGGATACATGGAAAATGTGCTCACTGTCTGCAAAACAGCAGCTTTATGCAAGTCAGTGACTGTTGCTGACTGTGATTAAGCCACACACAGGACCAGGCCAAAGGGTTCTTCCCCAAAAGCACTGGGAGCCAGCAGGGAAGCAAGAGGGGCAGTGTCAGGGTGCCCCAGCTCCCCTGAGAGCAGCTCTGCCCTGAGCTCCTGCCCACCTCTAACCACAGCAGCAACCAAATCTGAGAGCCACAGGACCACAGACACACTGCAAACTGTGAAGAGAGGTTTAATAAAAAGGCAGCAGCCTAAATACCCAATAAAGCAATGGCATAGAAGACAGCTGAGAGCCATGGCACTACGTAGTTCCCATTAATATTGTAACTCAATTTAAATGGCAGTTTTGTACTAGTTTGGAATTACCCTTTTCCCTTCAAAACATGGCCTTACATGCAAATGTGCAGAGAACCAGCAAATCATCACCAGATTATTGTCAGACTTCTCCCTGGGATCTAGAAATAAGCCCAAGCTTCAGTAGTGCCTGACCAGACGTGGTTAAGTTTTGCTCTCACTCCTCCTTCTCCAGGAAGGTAACACCAGTGGGATGGCCAGGTGCAGCGGCTACCACATCCTCGGCAACAAAACTGGGAATGCTTTGTCTAGAGGACACACCCACTCCCAAGTTCTTGTCCTTCCAAGCACGAGCAATGACAATAGAGTCTAACCTGAATTTAGCAACTTCAGTCACTTCCAGCTGGTACCATAACCATGTCCAGCTAATAACTAACTGGTTTTTATAGAGTTTTGAAATGAAAAACAAAAATTTTAAAAATCTTCCTATCATCAATAATCTGAAAAAACTCCACATCACAGCAATTGTAAAAGCAACTCTTCATCTTTCTCCAGGATGCATATTTTCCAAAGGTCAAGGCTATATGCTTAAAAATTATACTAATGATTTGTTCTTATTGCGTATTTCTTGAGAATTTAAGCTTTTTTTTTTTTTTAACAAGAGCTTTCCATCATCCAGATAAAAATGCAGCAGTCTAATCTGGAGACAATTTACACCTGAGCTAGTGACCTGGTGTCCACTTGAACCTGCTTTGCAGGGTGCACTCAGGCTAATTCACTCAGCTGTTAATTGCCCTCTGCTGTCCAGCACACAACACACTTCTCCCTCTACCCCTCTCCAGAGGGATCCTCCAGACACAGGCCAGGTCTCCCGGCCTGCTTGTGTCCTTCTTTCCCAGAAGGTTCTTCAGAGCCAGCAGCACAAGGCCGGCAGAGCTGCCCCACACCCGATGCTGCAGCCAGGACCTGGTAACTCCAACAGAGCTCCCTGGGGCACGGTCAGACACGGCCAACAGAGCCCGAGGTCCAGCCCTGGGCCAAGCCATGCAGGTCAGATGTCAGCAGACAGCTACTTGGCTTCTCTTAGGTTTTCTCAGTGAAAGATGTGACCTAACTGTACAATAAGTAAGCAAATAAAAGTCTTTGTGTCAGCATTAACAATGCCTGAGCAGCTGGAAAAAGATGAGCGTGGCAGATTAGGAAAAACACAAAACAAAAAACCAACTCCAAAACAAAAACACATCTCAACAGGCTGCTAAAAGCCACAGAAGTGGAAGCAGCAGTGTAGAACAACCTGGCTGCCAGACCTCCCCCAGGCTCTTCCCGAGCTTCCAACGCCAGCACCTGACGTTGCACAGGGAGTGGAGGCTGGACTGGCAAGGCTGCAATTAAAGGCGTGTACCACACTGCTGTCAGCTGTTATTATTCATTTGGTTGCTGGTTTAGGCTCAAAATCAGATCTGCTCTGCACTGACAAGAATAATATTTACGAATCACAAGATGACCCCGTGAGCTCGGGGCCTGCCGCTCCCGAGCCGCAGCCTGAGGAGCGCGGGCACAGCTCTCCCGGGCTGCAGGGCGCCCCTCAGCAGCTCCGGGATCTGCAGCATCCGAACCGCCAACACCCAGGAACCTGCACAATCCATTCTGCTCTCCCCCTGTACACGTCCCTCAACACCCACTCACTACAGATTACCACAACTGCTACATTAATACCAAGAAGGGGGATGCAAAATATATTCTATGTACTAAATACTGTCTACGCTTTCTGTACTTTTGGTACTGGCAGTACAAAATGGTTAAAGCAGATCACTGTTTTGTCTGGAATTAATAATAAGTATGGATAAGGCATTTATTTACAGAATTTCTTTGTGCTGCCCTCCACCTTGTGTTACAGTAGCAACTGCTGGTTTCTTATTTTTACCTCTATTATTGTTTATATGTTTTTACATTATCCTAAGCAACACGTATTTGATGTGGCCATAAAAAGATTGAGTCATGCTGTGTCACAACATGGGTTTTCTTTTAACTCGAAAAAAGGCAAATATTTTTGTATTTCAAGCTGTTTAAAAATAGTACATCTAAAAATAAAGCAGTAAAAACAACGGATCAGAAGAGATTGTATATTCTGCCCCTGAGAACCTTGCTACTCTTTGTCCATCAGAACTCTCACTAAACTACAACCACCTACATGCCATCAATAATCATTCTTCATTCCCACAAAGGGAAAAATTGCCACTCTGAATCTCTGACAGCTTTTTTTGGTAGCAAACATCAATGTCCCATCACAGCGCAGAAGGGATTTTCAGCCTCCACGAGGGAGTAGGAGTGTCAAGTGATCACAAGCACGACCTTTTCTTCCCCTTTTCAACTAACACAGTACTACTGCACAAATTCCTTGTAATTCTGGAGCATGTGCATACCTCCTCAGCTCAGTATTATGAGTACAATACTAAATGACACACATTAGCCAAAGATGTCCCAAAACTGACGAGGCTGCACACCATTTACTTTAGACCTGACATCAATGCTTCTACAAACGGAGGCCTATCACCAGTCCCATACACACATGATTTGTATCAGTTTTTCCAGCTAGCAGGAAAATAAACCCACGGCTTTCTGCAATGATATCATCCATCAAAATTAGCAAATTTTTATAATCCACTTAGAGGAATCTTTCACATATTTCTAAAAAGTGAAAGGGTCTGCTGTTCTCAGAGAATATTGCAAAAATACTTAATGTGAATTTTGGTCCTTTACTAGGATAATCAAAACAGAGAAGCTATAGTGAACAAATGTGCTCCGAAATAGCTCTTGTCTATCTTATGTTAGAAAAAATATGTATTGGCTGCAATGATGTGACCATATTTCAGAAAGGAAATTAAAGGAAGACAGCAGAAGCAGCAAGATAGACAAAGATAAAAGGCCATTTATTTAAATCTAACATGAGGGAAATATTAAGGGAGACGAAAGGCAATGCTTAAAGATTTGAGGAAATAGCAAAGCAAAAATACTGAGCATCCAAGCAGCAGGATAGATGTCCTATACAGAGAACTAAAAATACCAAAAATTTATTAAGGAATGGAAACTACTAGCAAGTTAATATCCAAAAAAAACACAGCTAGGGAAATAAAATACTGAGAAAAAAAATTCTAGGGGGAAAAGTCATCCCAACAGTTCTCACAGTTTGCTCTCAGACAGGGGTGGATTCAGCCCAACATGACCTGAAGGACTGACTCCAGAGCTGGTTACAGGCTGCAGGAGAGCCCAGTGGTCAAACACCTGCTCCCATCAGCTCCTGTGCAGGTGCTGCTGCCCCAGCAGGGCCTGGCCCCAGGGCAGCTCCCCACCATCACCTCCTGCTCGGGGCTCTGGAGCCAGGGCGCACGCAGGCTCTACCTCCCTGCAGCCAGGGCTGGGATGAGGAGAAGAGACAACAACCAGAGCCTGCTCACCCAGACAGCAAATGTACGCTCTAACACAAGACGAGTTATGGGAACATGAGAGTCTACAGGATTTACACATCATGCTCATTTTCACGAGTCAGAAATGACATTGGCATTCTTCTAAGATAAGAAGCGGGACATTATCAAAATAGAATCTACTTCAGTATTTGACCACAAGGCTCATCTGTTGCATCAGTATTACTAAATTACTAAAAGTATCACTAAAAGGATCACTAAAAGCCTTGAAAGATTATTTTTAAAAAGGCACAGAACACACGACAGACCGAAATAAGGACAGGAATGAGCTCAAGAGCGGATCGTGCTTTAAGGAACGTGCCTAAGTTTTTGCAACAAGTTACAGAGACCCTGGGCAGATACTGGGAAGTAGTTAATGAACTGTAAACTCCTATTTGCTTATCCCACAGCCTGTTGGGTCGCTTTGTCCTGATGTTCCAAGAAATAATTTTCCTACAGAAACGCAATAGTGTTAACGCCTTAATATGACTGACTTGCTCTTAGACATTTACTGTCTTACTTTATTTACTGAACAGTCTCCAGAGCTGTTCGCAGCCTGACTTGTTCCTTGTGGCACAAGCAGCAAGATTTCCTGCGACTGGTGGATCAGTACAGGCCCTGGCGGCCTTGCAATGGCAACTTTTAGTCAATGTATGTGTGCGTATATACACCACAACCCCCTCCACAGGGCAATCACTGCACTGAGCAGCATTCATGCACGCTAACTCTTCATCTGTGCACTGTATACACAGTTTACATCTGTAGAAACCTATCACGCAATTTAAGAAATGTAAGAGAAAAATTACAACAAACATTTTCATCTTGGCTGTGTCAATCCTGAAAGTGTAATAAAAATTTTATGTGTGTCACTCTTCTCCGTTAAAAATTAACGTTTCAAAATTAAAAGGGGTTTCTCCATTAAAAGGGGTTTAAGCAATCATACACCTTATACATAATAGTATTATGGTCTTTAACTGAAAAAAGTAGTTTGAAAACTCCATCAGTAGATTCAGACAACATGCCACTGCCTCTGCTACAGCAGAGGACTGAAAATACTTTTCCTTGATAATCCTGAAAGTAAATAATAAACTGAAGACCACTGGGAGCTTACCATGTGCTCTCCCGAGGGAGGGATCTCAGAGCAGTGTCACTGAGAGGCTCCAAGCACGGCACCAGCACCTCAGCAGGCGCTGGAACAGGGAGCACGTGGATGCTGGGGCTCCTGCCACTGTGTTGGTGCCAGTGGAAAACTTCACAGAAAGTAAAACCCCTGACACATTACAAAAATACCATCCCAGCCATGTCCTGTTCTAGCTGATGTCAACACTCACTGCCCTGCCCCATCTCCCAGCTTTTGGAACCTCAGGCTTTAGCACCAAGCTTTAGACCATCAGGCCACAATCACCGCAGTGAATTCCTTTCTGCTCCGTCACTGCCCTCTTTGTATGGCTGCAGCTGTTCCTCTTCCCCTTCTCCTGACCCTTTTGTTCACGGTAAGTCAAGACATTTGTTTCCTCATGAGACTGATACCGCGAGCCATTACCCTGAGAGTTTAAGGCCAAAGTCTGCCCCCGGCAGTATCCCTAGCTGACAATCCTGTGACAGAGGGTTTTACTGGGAAACGCCTCGTTATTCCTGGAGCCTCCAGTGACAATTCTGGGATGGCTGGTCCCATCAGCAGGCTAACGGCCGTCGATTCTGCAGTTCACCGAGGTATCTGGCAACAGCAGTTTAGTGGATGCTCAGCCCAGACTCCCCACGCGTCCCTTCCCTGTACCACAATGCTCTGCTTCCAGAAAATAGAGTGGGGCAATACAGTATCAAGGAAAGAAAAAATAATTATTTTAGCTTTATTCTTTAGCTGCAAGTTTTGCTTTTTTTATCTATGCAGAATACAAAACTAAGAGCGTGGCAATATTTATGAATTATTTAGCATTTAAATTGATAACAAGACAACACTGAAGGATGAAAGGATAAATACATTTTTGCAAGTATTAAAAGGTGGAGAAATAATTTTAGAATCTGTAAGATTTCCAGGGAATAAAACAGCTCCTGTTAAAACACCATTTAGACAGTACTCCATTGTAGCTGAAGAGTACCAGTTACATCATTTACACTGTCTGCATCTACCAAATCCATTTCCACTGATGTCACAGCACCTTCAAACGACTGAAGAATCTCATTCCCAATAATAAACGTTTACATAATCAATTCAATGCTTAACTATAAGCAGGAAGATACTGTAACTCCAAAAGAAATACTTAGTTGTATTTTTAGTTTCACTTCTCAATAAAATCATTGAACATCTACATTTTGCTGGGTGTATTTGTCCTCACCCATTACTAATGGATTGTAAGAATACTACAGGTTGGGCAGATTACAGACCTTATTTTAATACTGCTTTTAACCAAGAATATCAAACAAGATGTTTTTATGCCAACAGTTTGATCTAGCTGAGTAACAGTATGTAGCAATTCCACAAAAATTGAAAGACTAATTTCTAAAACAAGCATTAGCTAAATCATCCCCCTGAATTACAACTAAATTTAAAATAATTTCAAAAAACGACAGCTGAGTCTCTGTTGGTTTGGTTTTTTATTTTTTCCTTTTAAAGATAGCCATTCTATGAACTTATTTACAAACCAGAGGGAATACAGATCTTTTTTTCCAAGTGGAGACTGTCATGGAGTCACATGTCTGTGACAGTTCAGGCTAAAGAAAAACACTCTATTGCAACAGGCATGACGAAACCGCAAAAGCTGCAACACAGCAGAAAACTGTGGCCAAGACTGGTTTTTCAATAGCATGTACCAAAAAGCACCTTTGTGCTGACATCACAAAACTTTATTAGTGTAATGCACTGCCCAGAGTTATAACATTTAACTGTTCTGATACCAAAAAAAGAGACACAGTCAACTGCTCGTTTCTTAGACTGGGCAATTAGCCTGGTCATTGGTTTCAAGTCCATCCATTTTTGAGGTATTTGCTTTGATCTTCCCTTCTGTACGCATAGTTTCAATTGGGATAAGTGGGGCAGTACAAGACAATCACCGCTCTGGGTACCAGGGTGGAGCCTGTGATAAAGAGCTTATCTGCCGCAGACCTGCGTGCAAAATTCCAATGTATACTGTTAGGTTTACACAGGATTTTCCCAAGTAGGTGGCTTCACGAATGTCTAGTTTCATGTTTGATTAGAGCTGGGTAATCTGTTCTTGGACTGTGCTCAGATGTAGGGGCCAGGGGAGTGTGTTTCTGTACAGGTCACTGTACTCGTGCGGGCTCCCTGGACAAGGAGAGCTCCAGAAGCACGGTCCAGTGGTGCCGGAGAGCTGCGGCACTGGGAGGTGAAAGGCTTTTCCTGCTCTCAGGAGTGCTCCCCACACACCAATATCCCCATTGCAGAGGAGCTGTCAACTCCTCTCGCTGCTGACAGGGGCTGGAGGAATGTATTTGGGGGGTCAGGAGGAACTCCACACCGGGGGAGGTTTTGATGCAAAAATTGCTTTCTATGTTTATTTTAATTTCACAGAGCGCTGAGTAAAGGGAGTAAAAGCTCCAGGCCTGCAGCAGCTTCCTGTTTACCTCTGGCAGCACTGACTGGGAGCAGCAGGGAAAGGCTCAGGGAGTGGTGCTCACTCACCTACAGCAGAGCCCACACCTGGGTGGTAACACGCATGTGGCTCAACATGAGTCCTTTTCATGAGCTGTCATGTTTTGATACTCGTGCAAAACTCAGATTTTACTTCAGACGCTGTGGGAAATAAGACTATTTGATATGTTGACTAAACCTTTAACTTAACTCTTTAAAAGAATCCAACCTTAATATTTATTTCAATGTATTCAGATACAAACGTTTCCTTGGTTAATTATTACATAAATACAAACAAGAATTTGTTTGAGCATTCCATCTCAGGAATAAGTTACGCACCTTTCCAATGGACCAAATTTACAAGTTCACTTAACTCCTAAAAAGTTAATCAAAAACCAACAGGAAGCAAAAATCTTGGGAGAAGCAGTAAAGATCAGACCCAACAAATCTCACACACTGTGCGGAAGACTCAAGCAGATACTAATGCACTTTCTCAGCTGTACATTCACCTCTGTCAGGAGACAACCTCATGCACAGCTTCATTCATCCTTTGTCAGGGCTTTGTTTTTACTTTAACCAATAACTACACTATGCCAGGGCAAGGAGGTCCCATTGTGTGTCTAATGTCCATAACACATAGATTCTCAAAACCAGATTATCTTCCACAGGCACATTGTTCATGAAGTTAGTATTTGTCATTTCACTGATTTTCTAAAGCAGCTTTGACTATTCAGTCCAGAGCAGCTTTGAGAAGAAATACATTAAAAAACCAGCATGTAACACTCCGGTTGTACAGAATAACTGGCTTATTGTCATTTAATGACTATGCTAGTTTACTTCACTTGCTTTTATTACAGTAACTTTCAAGTCCTTATGACAAGAATGCTGTTCTTTGAACGTTTTTTTGATTAACCCAGCTTGCTTAAGATTTCATACAGTCATCTAATCTTCATCCTCTAAAATCCTATGCTTCAAATTATTTACTCTAATTCGTATTAAGCTTGTATCCTGGCTCTGTAGACTTTCATATTTCCGTAATAATTCCCGTGTCATCCAAGAAAATTAAACTAAAAATTAATATACATGATCTCTTCTAGCTCATTGCACCCTGTCAGTGAAGCTGATATCCCAGAAAGGTGGAAGCATAGAAACGCATTGCAAATACAAAGCATTCATTCCACTCTAGTGAACGCCATGGTTATTAATGGAAATATATAAAAAGTGTCTGGCCCAGCGTTTTTTAATAGAACCATCAACAGCTAGGAGACCAGGCCTTCATGGTTATTATCTGGGCTGTGTATTACCAATGCATGTGTATGATCTCTGCATACCCAGGATTCTTCTTTTATTAACTCTGGGCAGAAGTTCACTTAATAGCTACGGTGATAGTTCCTATTAGTCTATGAAAGAGATTTTAACACAGAAACAGCTATTTCCCATCAATTTTTTTTTAAGTATGTGAGACTGTTTAAGGTGAACATTTAGCACTCAAATTATTACTGAACCAAGAAAGCTAACTGAAAATTAATTTGGACATCTAACTATCTTTGTAACTCTAGGCTTTTACCAGATGTGTGAACAAACATTATTTGCAAACTACCCTTCTTCCTGCATTTGCTATGAGAAACTGATGCTATCAGGACATGCACCAGATTCAGTCTCACAGATGTTGTATTGGCATAATTACGCCCTGAGCACAGATGCCAGCCAAAGAAGCTGTTTCACAAAACCTGTAACTTTATCACCAACGTGGCAGTATTATGCAAAAGACCAAATTTAAATGTCTTTTAGACCTTGCAATTCAGCATCAGCATCATAAATATACATAAGATTCCAAAGATTTCTGTTAAAGGGGAAACTAAGTTAAAAGCCACGTGTCAGCTTTGAGAAGAAACTGCTTCAGACCACCGCAGATTAATACCTCAGTTTTATTTAAAAGAACCTCTGTACTGGTGCAGTGTGATGCTGCATTTTCTTTTTCTTTTCCATTTAATTCTGGATTTCTGTGTCTTTAGCAAAATGCTAAACTTCATAACAAAAACCCAGAACAGGTGAAATTCAAGCTAAATCACAAGGTTTCAAAATTGGGGTAATTGAGAAAAACAATTTAAGTCTCAGATGCTGAACTGGGGCTGAAGACTTTGGCTTGCAGCACTTTGACACAAATCCACATTAAACTGAAATGCTTGTGAGTGTACCTTGCTTTCAACTTCTGGACTCATTCAATTTCAGACCTCTGACTCCAACCCACATGAACCGAAATAATATTGAATTAAAAAATAAACTTAAATCAGCTGAACTACTTTTTCATCTAAGCATAATATTCTGATTCAGACAAGACAACCATTCAGTGAATACTGTCTCGTTCCCTCCAGCCCAAACAACCCGGACATGAACAGATGCTCCAATTATCAAAACCCTTTACCTTTTGGCTGCTGCAATTCAGACTGGTGAAGCCCATAGAGCAGCTTTACCTTTTTCTACATTCCATGTTACATGCAAGATTTGTGTTTCTTAAAAAATAAAGTTCTGGCTTACAAATTTGCACTCAAGTAGCTTTTTTCTAAACTTACATGGCAGCTTGATAAACTACATACTCCTTCCGACCCCGTCAGGACCACAGGAGCAGCTCAGAGTCTTTCAACCATACTATAAATGCTGCCTTTGGCTCCATCTTGCCTAACAGAAATACAATTTAAAGTGAGGTGCTACCAATGCAACCCAAATGCAATACCCGTAACTGTGCCTTTAGGCTGTACCACGTAAGGGTGCAATGCTGCCACACAGCCCAGGCTGAGCACCACGGCTGTGAGCGAGACACACAGGTGGACACACATATTCCATGAACTGCAGTTCAACTTCGCCTCATTTCTAACTACTCTGCGCTGGATTCTCATTAGCTTTGACAAATCCTTCCAAGACAGTTTCCTTCCAAACTAGTTCCTCTGCCTTCCTCACACCTGACCCAGAAACACTGAGGCACTCTTAAGTTAGAATGAGAACCAGCAGGAAAAAAGTGTTGGGAGCATTCCAAGAGCAATACCAAAACCAACTTCTTAAAAAATATTGCCACTTTCTACAGGCTTCCCCAATGCTGACTAAGGGCTCAACATGCTGTATTAGCATTTGGATAATCCCAAACCTGCAGATTCATTTCCAGGGCTTTTACTGTAGTTGCTGAAAGGGACCAAGAGTTTCCATTTTCAAGTTGTCTGAGATCAATCCCTTTTTCTGCTACCACACAGCTGCCTGGGTTTGTCCCTTTTACCTGTGAGCACTACTCATTCCTGTCTCAGCTGGCCTTTGGTTTCTGAAGCAGTGCATATGCAGGGCTCAGGGGTTCCCGAGCATGATCCACAACAGGCAGCTCCCTGACTTGGATTCAGGCATCCCTCACGAAGCAGTGCTGAGGCTTAGCAGAGTATCAGTCTTTACATAAACATAGCTAAGATTTTGCCAAATGTAATTAACCAGAGGATAATTCCAAATAAAGGAATGTGGTAAATCTTTTTTTAATAAACTGCTTGAGGTTCTTTGGGACATAAACAGTGTGTAAACAAAGTTCACCATGAATTATTCAACACCTAAAATACTGGAACTCATTGAGGCTTTCAAAATCAAGATTTTTATAATTATGAACACACAATTAAGAAAGAACAAAGAATCATGAAATATCCAGGTACCTGTAATAACTTGCCAGTTTTATTTACACCTAGTAACGTTTATTTGAAAAGAAAACCATTCGCTTCTGCAAAAAGTATTTAGGCCAATTATGAGTGTTTGTCCCTTCAGGAGTGCACGGAAAGACAATTCTGAGGCAGCCTGTTTTTAAAGACAGTGTCCCCTTTTCAAAAATAATTTTTTTAAAAAAAGGTCGCAATCCACGCATCTTAAGTTTTCCTCCTTGTCTGCACATTTCAGATGACTAAGAAACCCTAGGCTCCAGATTCCACCTAATCTGTGCCACTGAAATGAAGGACAATTTGTTCCACTCCTTATAGAGCTGGATCTTCAAATATCCTCCAAGGTAATTTTGCACAAATACAGACAAAAGAGTATCAACAAAACTAAGTCAAATAAGACCAAATCCAACAAGACCAGAGAAACTCATTACACAGACTCCTTTTTTTTAAAAAAAGCAAGGTATGAAGGCTGCTAGCAACTAAACCAATCTGCAAATCTTTTCTATGTCGCCATTGAGAATACAATTTTTAGTATTTCAAACTCATTCCTTGTTAATACACCCAATTAATGAAAGCTATCAGAATCATCTACGTTAAGGAAAACCTCAGGGTTTTCTCTTCACATTTTTTCAAAATAAAAAAGAACACAGCAGCAGGAACTGTTCTTTAGTAAAATTTGTAAATTGTTTACAAGCAACACAAAATGACCCTAACTGTAGGTCCTGCTGCATTTAAATGCAGAAATGGAACCCAAAGCCTGCACGCACTGGAATGCTTCGTCTAGTCAGCTTTTTAATAGGTAGATGAATAACCCCACTTCATAGTTTCCGATTAAGTTTTTATATGTAGTACTGTAAGACCTTATTCTGATATTTCAGATGTGTATTGATTTCATTTCAATTTAACTTACTGAAAGACTGCTTGGTTTTAAAACACAACTTTTTCTCACATTAGTGAAGCATTCAGAAGCAGCTGCAGACCAGGAGTGAAGTTAGGCAAAAGCTCAAAGTTCACAGCCACGTCATCTCCTACTACTTCAATCCTGCCAGGTGTAGCACCACTGTCGGTAAGTGGAGCCTACCCAGCCACCCCACCGAGGTCACCTGAGGACACCATACCCTATAGGACTTCAAGCATATGCTGGAAAAGGGAGTAAAGGCACAAGACATGGGATGCTTTAGCCCTTTCAGCAAATCAAGTGGGATTTGAAGCTCTGAGGTTGGTCATTTAGCAACACAGGTTTGGGAGTCTCCCTCCCATTCTTTAAACCTCTGCTAAAGCCATAGAATCATAGCCTATCCTGAGTTAAAAGGGATCCACAAAAGCCCAACTCCTGCCCTTGTACAGGACACCCTCAAGAGTCCTACCACATGCCTGAGAGTGTTGACCAAACTCTTCTGGAACTCTGTCAGGCTGGTGCTGTGACCACTGCCCCGGGGAGCCTGTTCCAGTGCCCAGCCACCCTCTGGGTAAAGAACCTTTCCCTAATGTCCAAACTAGACCATCCCCGACCCAACTTCAAGCCATTCCCTCAGGCACTGTCACTGGTCATAAGAGCGAAGAGACCAGCGTCTGCCCTTCCTCCTCCTCCCCTCACGAGGAAGCTGTACCTGCAATGAGGTCTCCCCTCAGTCTCCTCCAGCTTGAACAGACCAAGTGCCCTCAGCCACTCCTCACACGGCTTCCCCTCACTGTCTTCATGCCCTCCTTTGGACACTCTCACAACTCAATATTTTTGTGCTGCCCAGAACTGCCCCCAGCACTCGAGGTGAGGCAGCCCCAGTGCAGAGCAGAGCAGGACAATCCCCTCCCTTGCCCAGCTGGCAATGCTGTGCCTGATGCCCCCAGGACACACTTGGCCCATGTAGCTGACAGGGCACTGCTGACTCATGTTCAACTCGCCATCAACCAGGACCCCAGGTCCCCTTTTCCATGGTGCTGCTCTCCAGCCTCTCATTCTCCAGTCTGTACATACAACCAGGGTAATTACTATACTTCAAATAAACCTGAGCACATAAGTAAGAAAAGCTTGTTTTCTACAAAACACACACAGTTCTATGTACCATATAGTGAAAAAATACATTGCACATTGGGCATGGGATCTTCAACCATCCCAGCCATCTGCCTGTGCCTTTTTCTTTCCCCTACAAAATGTTCATTTGAACAAGTGTGTTATGCAGCTAAGCATGTCTCATCCAGTTTATGAAAGCATCTCTTAAAAATCCGTAGATTAAAGAATCAGACTATTAGATATGCAGATGTGCTTCTGCATACTCCTTGTGCAACGTCTGACTGCCAGAATCAATTTGTTTCTGCTGAAACACAGTAAGAGGAACAGGAGGCAGCCTGCAGCTATTTTGCTTTGCAATTTGCTCCTGTCAAATCTCAATGTTTAGTAAGGGTTGATTTGCATAGCACTTGCATGGGAGAGCATCAGGTAAAGCCCAGATTTCTAGAGAACAACAGTAGTAATTTAGTAACGGATGAGTCAGTAATTGCCAGTTTAGCAGAAGTGCTATCGAAAGGGACAAAATCCTGCAAATAAAGCGTCAGAAGTTTTGGTTATTTGTGGTGAAAAAAGGTGCCATGGAACATTTTGCAAGTAAAAGTTGAGTCCAGTTGTAAAGCAGCTGTATTGCTTCTAGACAGTGTTGACAGCAGGTTCAGAAACACTCTGCATTTTAAATGATTTGGTGACAGCTAGCATGACAGAAAGGCTTTCCTCTATCTTCTAACACACACTTGTGGTCTGTGGTACACAGGCAATACCTAACACCAGCTATTCCATAGATTCCTACTAGAGATCTATCCTCAGGGATGTTCTGCCTATTTAGTGCTAATGCACCAATTATTTATATCTTTTATTGCACTTTGAAAAATTCTCCAACGCTCCACAGCAGTAGCTGTAAGGACTACTATGAAGACAAAAAATTATTTGTAATCTACTGCTAAAGTCACGTGTTTCACACAGGCATTTAAATAATAACAGGACTTATTCACATACCAGGTTCATGAATTACAAATGTACATCTGTACATGCATTTTCATCTCCATGACCTTATTGCAAAGTACAAAATAGAACTTCTTTGCCTTTATAAAACATGTTTCATTGCAAGTTTCCCTGTAGTATGTACTGTCATGGAAATCTGCACTTTAAAAAGGACCAGAAAAACAATCCAGTGTTTACATACACCATTGCCTGCGCAAGCCTAAATCTGTTCAGAACTACTAGTAAAAGCATAACTTAGACATCACGTTATAGATAACATTTAAGGGATAAATCCCCAAAATCATCCTGAAAGCCTGTAATGAAGTGGAGCATGTCCTTTGGCATTTGCAGCTGAGACAAAAGACCTCTGCAAAGGCTTGCTGAGAGTTGAAGATGTGGAAGAGAAGGCATGAGGAAGGCAACTGTAGAAGGAGAGAGCTAAGACCAGAGTCTGGCCAAGTATTTCAAAGACACATGGCTGACCTGCGGGGAGGAGGACAAATACACATTTCCTATGTGAGGTTAGAATCAGAGAAGGTGTCAGACTGAACCAATTCCATCAGCAATATTAAAGGCTTATAAACAGATGGAAAGAGCACTACTAAGGTAGAGCTGAAGGAGCAGAACTCCACATGGAAATTGGAAGCAGCTTGCCTGGACCAGACTAGGCTCCCACCATCTTGCCAGCCCAGACCATTCCACCATTCCCTCTTAGATTTATTTCCCTTATTCTCTTTCCTGTTCAAGAAAGTCCTGTCTTTCCAATGGACCAAGTCACATTTCCCTCACAGAGGGCACAACGTAGTTTGCATGTATCATCTGTCCAAACCAGCAGAGGATTCCAGCCCTCCCTCACACCATAGATAATTTAGGCTCCTAGGAGAGCTCCACAACACAGTCCATGGCAGCTGCTAGGAACATGCCTCAGATATATTCCCCACCCTGTCCTTACTAAAATGGCACCAGAACAAAACATCCACAGAGTGATCACAAAGCCTCTGCACAGATTTGGTACTTCAGGAGGTTCTCCCACGCTGTCACACTAGAGACTGGAAGACAGAACAGGAGTAAGGGGGCAAAATTGTATGTTTCACTACAGCTAGAGTAGCAAATGGATAGAAGGACAAAAAAGTACTCTCCCCACCTGCCAGTTCTAGTACTTACAATGTCCTGACCTGCCCTGACTTAAAACACCACCTCAAAAAAGAAAACCAGTTAGTTTTAGTTCTGGAATATATTCCAAAGTCCTCAAAAATACCAAGAAAGAAAAATAAGAGCCTAGGCATCTCATTGAGGTATCATGCAAAAAAAAGGTTGTTCATTTAAATGAGGTTGACTTCTACTTCCCTGAAGAGTTTCAATTGGTCAAGTACAATTGCAAAACAAGCCCTAAAAGGACACAATTAGCTACAGAATGTAGTTTCATTGTTCACTGTATCCTGTTACCAGCCTGAACATAATTTTAGCTACTAAATTTGAGCATCTTTGTTTTAGTAATCAGATGATATTAATTTCCCCTTTGTTTTTTTCTTTTCCTGTTTGTACACCTGCAGTCTCAATGAGCAAACAGCAATAGGATTAGTATTTTGTAGTTAACCTACTACTCCACACCTGTAAAGAGTAGGATGATAAAATATTTTCAAAGGCTTGGAGGAAAAAAAGCCAGTCCAAAACAAACACCATAACCTTGACTTCTAACTTTAAGATCTAAGTGTAGTTGCCATGTAAAATAACCTTGAAATAAAAATGTTCATTCTTCCAATACATTGTCTGCTTCAGATGTAAAATTAATGACCATAGCTACCTCACCATAGGTAGTTAACATCACAATTACTGACTCTCCAACTACATATTTTGAAGTGCAGACTAGAAAAAACTCCCCAGCATCTTAAGTGTTTCTAGAACAGTAAAAGTTAATAGTGGTATTTTTGATTGAAGTTTCCCCCCCATACTAAGTTAAGAGCTATTTAACCATTTTTGAGTATCAGAGACCCAGTATAAACCACAATAGGTGGGTTACAGCCAAACTGACAGGACCGGTTTTGCTTGCTTTGTCCCTCCCAGTTCCAGGCTGGACTCCAGCCACACTCAGAGAAGCCCCCTCTCCCAGAGGTGCAGGGTTAAAGCCTGTTGACTGCTTCATTTTAAACGTATTCTGGTCTGAGAACAGACCCACAGATGGGACAAGCCAAGTGAAAAAGTCACCTAATGGCCTCAGGTGCAAAAACACCTCAGCCTGCTGTATCATTAAGAAATTATCTGAACAAAAGAAAACCTGATTTCAGTAGGTGAACACTCTCGAGGTGTGTCAGACTAAATAGCTCTTCATGACTAATTCATTAATTGTGGTAACAACATGCTTCTCCATTACATTCAAACTACCACCTTCAGACACCCATCAGAACATCCTCAGTGGTTTATGAAGTACCTGCCTATACTCTAAGGGTACAGGCTGTGCTGTCAGTACAGCCCAAACAGACTTGCTTCAGCACTTGTCAGCTTTCACACCGCTAAGCCTCTTTTCAGAATAAACAGCTCTTAAATTCCTCTACCCAAAAGAAATGCTCAGGTCTGGGAAAAAAAAAAAATTGTTCAAGTCTATAAACTTATCCTATGGCACTGAAACAGGGATTTAAAACTCTGTATTGTGTTCTGCTTTTCTGGATGGCTTTCAGACATTCCTTTTTTTATTCAGAAGTGGAAGTTTTTAGTTCTGTCAAGACTGTATCCATAAAGCATTAATTTTAGGCATTCTGACACATGCAGCTGAACTTATTTAGTCTCAGTTTAAGTACAGATTGCAATAATTAAGAACAAGAAAAGGTCAATCTCAGGACTACTAAAATAACGATTAATTTCTGCAGGCCTTAGTTTGTCTTTTTACAGGTGAATTGCATGAGAGCAGGTAAGGCAGCCTGCTATTCCAGCAGGAAGCAGTACCTACATTGTCAGTGATTACAGTGCTTTTCTGAAATATATCATATTTGCTTCTTTCCCAATATGGCTTTAATAGCGACCATTTAAGAAAGCAGATTTAGGGCTTGGGGTTCTCTCCTCACCCCTAAATCTATACAGAAGACATGAGCCCTTACCAGTAAAGGTCTCAGGAAAAATACCAAGGAGAAAGTTAGGAGATGCAAGTGAGTTGATGTTCTAAATATTGTTTCCTTTTCCACAGTCAGACTTGAGTGGTCATTTCACTAAATGTACTTAGTAACACTCACTAATTCCAACTCTTTATAAGACAAAATACACCACTACTAATGTGTAGACCAATGGAAGCTCCACTGGAGAACAAGGATTCGTAACCATGTAAATACAAGCTCTTAGTATTGTGAAGAGTCAGGTCCACTTATCTTAAGGGACCCCACCAGTGCCACCAACCATCACTGTAACTCCAGGCAGAAAACTGCAATGGGCACAGCTGCAAAGGAAATGGACCCCTGTGACTCTGCCAAGATTAAGCCACGCTTGGAGGCAGGTTAAATTGTCCAGGAACACTGTATCACCCCTCACCTTTAGTGAGGAACGTCCATTCTGTCTAGAACAATACCAAATATGGGAATAAGTAGTCACTGTCCCGCTTCCTCTCAAGTGCTCCTAGAATGTACCAAGAATAAAAACACAAAGTAAATGACAGGAAGAAACCACTACTGGTCATGAACTTATTCTGCATATTGAGATCAGGTCTCTGTGGACTGGGTGTGCTGGTATTTCAGGCATTAAGAACCCTGGAACCAGAATTCCTATTACCACTAGAAAAGCTTTAACAAATAGCACTCATGGGAACAGCGTTAAGACTCCTGGAGCAGTCAGCTGGGTAACTGACACTGAACTGGCAAACCAAGTACTCCTTTCAACATTAAAACTACCAGCTACCAATAGTCCTATCTACGTGAAATAATTCATCCGTTCTCTCTGTACTACTGAAGTTTAACCACTTTACAGCCTCCCAAGAGGCTCACACACTTCATTACATATTCCTGAGACTGAGGTCAAAGTCACCAGAGGCTGTAGTAAGCCCTGCAGAGATCACACATTTTGAGTGTTTGAAGGCAGCTTCGAGCTAGAACAGATCTCCTTTATTGTATATACTTTTTAAAACCACAACAGAAGCCATTTCAGTTTTATCAAATGTAAGTTTTGCTGACCACATACCAGAATATATGCTGATTTGTTATTTAAAGCAAGTATCAAACTGGGCAAATTCTTATTTTCTCCAATACACTGAATCTAGTCCTTTATTGCTATGCAGATACATATCCCAGAATGCTGAGAGACAAGAGTGACAGTTATATACAAATATCTAAGCTGCTTAAGAAACCAGGCTCAGTTGTTAGAAACAGTACTCAACGTTATCTCGAGTTTCACATGCTGGACACTCAGGTACTGTCAAGTCCTCTTTCACTTGTAGGTACACTGGTGACCTGACTTGCTCTGCTGAAGACCTATCCCTGCCTTCCTTCTCATCTGAAAACAGTTCATGCTTTGAACTGTGCGGTTGCAACTCAATGCTGAAACAAAAAACAACTAAAGCACAGCAAAACAGCAAAAGCGGTGGCCTCTCCTACAATGAAGTCATTCTCCCCACTCCCAACTCTGCTTCAAATGGAGCTCAAGTTCTTCCTCATTAAAGGCCAGACCTCAGCTCAGACCTCCACAGACATACACAGAGCCAAAACTAGATCTCCATTTGTCACAAAACATTCCAGTTCACTTTTCTCTCCATGTCAAGTCTAATTCTTAAAAAACCGTAACAAATAGCACAGTCTGTAGAAGTTACTCCAACTTCTATTTGCTGGCAGTTTCTTCCTGTAACTGGAATCACCAACATGGGCCCTAGGTTCTGACAGGGCCCTGAACCACTGTTCCTGCTGGGACTTTGCCCTCAGCCACTGGCAAGTACTGGCCACCAAACACACCCAAGGGGCTGCTGAGTCCCATCCTTAGCCGGGAGAAGAACGTCCCTCCTCACAGTAGCTCTGTGTGCCAATGCCACCACCTGCCTGTGCACCCAGCAAAGGTGGCAGCAGACAGCTGTGATTCTGAACTCCCAGCTACCCCAGGAAAAAGCAGGAAGAGACATTTTGCAAAGCCAACAGCCACAGCAGAGCAAATAATGGCCAACAGTCTGGGTACAGCTCAGGATAGAATTACACGTTTAGCTCTTTTGCAATAGATTTCTCAGCAGGTTTACACTGCTCCTCTATAGCAGGGGGCTGATGCTTCCCCCTCCAGCAGGGCCAATCAATTCCAGAAAGGCACCTCACTTCAGTCTACTCAAGTCCTGCAGGATACACAAAATACAGCCAGGATCCCCTCAAAAACTGAACACATCCAAACTGCCCTACTCCGAGAAGCTATTTTTGCTTTTCCACTGCAAAGACCAGAATGTTTTTGTAGGAATCTTTGGTTTGCTGAATCTAGCAATTACTAACCAATATAGCAGTTCCCAGTGTGCACTTAAATTTGAGGGGAAGCACTGAAAAAGGTTTTGGAGATTACCAACAACACTGCACTGAGTAGTGGAAACATGACTGTGAGTAAGGCACAGTTTTTAAGTGGAGAAAATAAATCTAGCTGAAGTAATTCTGTTCTTAGTGGATGAGCTGTATTTTAATTGGCAAAGTCAAATATTTGTTTTCTTGGATTCAGGCAATTCAGAATTCAGGAACTAATCAAGTTTATAAGTGAAGGGGGATATTTCATGGTACAGAAGCTGTATGTAACAAAATCATGCATAGTAATATATCAGTTTTCATAGCATCCAAATTTTTAATTCAAATTATGGTAAGAAAGATATCAGAAATTTCCTGACAGAAGCAGTGTATTAATTTAACTTGCTCTCATAAAAACTGCACTATCAAGAATCAATAAAAAATATAGAACTAAGTATGATACAGGGGTCTAATATAACTATGGATTCCCATGACTATTTTTTCCTAGATGATTGCATCCTATCACTGATTCCTTCAAAAATATGATCAACGTTTAGCTAGACAGCAGAAATAATTATGCAAAATCCATGTTTCATTTGCCTTACCAGAAGATACAGAATTATCTAGTAATTCAGACTATGTAGACAGCCTGTACCACTGTGCTCTGAAAGCAAGAATGGCTGGGTTTGTAGCTTTATATCATTTCTGGAATGAATCTAACTAAATTTTTAATTCTCTATTTAATCGAAGTATATCTGTAGTACGACTGTTTTCAATTATTGTCATAAATACTTTTGCACATTTCTCTTTCTTTAGGTATGCACTGAATACAGGTGGGGATCAGTACAGGGAAACAAATTTTTTCACAATTAATTAATTGACAAATCAAATGCTTCTCAAATACTGAAAGACAAAGCAAATACTTAAATTTAGAAGTATGCACTTGCTTTTGAGTCCCATGAAATGGCCTTTACGATTAGGTTTAGCGAAAGTTCTCTTTCAGTATGTCTCAAGAACACTCCTTCCACTTAACAAAGGAAGTATTTTCCAGTTCATGTATCAAAACATCTGCAACAAGATAGTCCAAAACCCAAGTGATAAGGATGTGACCATGCCAGAAGAAGCACAACAGCTCAAAGATGTTTACAATACCTAGGTAAACTTTTGTCCTCAGAATGTTCCTACTACCCCTCAGAGCAGTAGTACTTCCACAGCAAATGAGCTATCAAAGAGACCCGGGCTCACAACCCCAGGGACTCTAAATGTGTTGGCAGCATCAAACACACGTTGCATCTGTGCACTTCTTTACAAAGTTGGGAATAACACAGGGTTGCAAATTATTGCAAAAGCAAATTTGGAAGCGCTTAGGCATTTGTGCAGACTCGTATCCTTCAAGGCAGGAAAAAAAACCTAAAACAAAACAAGATGAGACAAGTTCTTGACTACCGCTTGGCACTGCAAATATATTACTAACAAGAGGCTCCAACTTCCATGTTTCTGTATTTCTGCTATTAGCAATATCCAACTCAAAGCACAGGAAAAGACATCAATCACTGCAAAAGATAACAGCACACATTGGTAAACTGCCTAGAATTTAAAGCCTCACAAATATCGTGGAATGTCAGACTGAAAACAGAAGACTGTCCTAGGGTGCAACATCAAACATCAGGCAGCATATTTTATAAGACACAAGCAGGAAAGACTTTAAAGCTGTTGAAAACATTTTGCTTGTTTTATACAGGGTATCAGGCTGCATTTGTTCAGACTTGAGTATGACTTCAACACTTAAATTAGACAAGGCTGACCAAGAAGTGGTTACAGACTCAGGCTCAGCTGATGACAGTGATTCAGTGAGTGGTTCTGAGCTGGCAAGGAAAAAAAAAAGCCCCACACTTCCTGTACAGGGACAAGTGCAGCAAGTCACTACGAGACTGCTAATCCTGTTTGAAGGATGCCAACAAAAACCTCTCATTTAGACTTCAGATTGCTGAAAAAAGCATGAAAAGAGCTTCTAGAAGCACGTGTTTTTGCCTAAACTGTTTACGTCCCCTTTTTTACAAGGAGTCTAAAGAAAAACATCTATCATCACTCCATCCCAAAGCCACTGCACAGTTCCCCTGACAGCCAGAAGTGGCTTTCATCAGACACTTCTGGCAGCTGAAAAATTATACACATGACAGGAGAGCAGAGCACCAGACCTATTTTATAATCCTTTTGACACTTCCAGGACAGCGTTGATCACAAAGCATGCTCGAGATCTGCTAGTATCTGGCTTTAACTTTCAAGTTCACATTTAGTTGCTGAATTTAGGAAGTTACATTAATAGTAAGTCTTCGTACTTTAAAAAGCACCTTGTTTGCAGGCTTCCCAATAAGCATCACTTCTGATAGCTGTGACTCACGCTCCAATTGCCAACACTGCTTTCCTCATCAGTTCTGAAGTTTGTTTCGTTTAAAGAAGTATTTTCACTTTCGGCTAAAAAAAATTAAATTCAGAATTTTTTTTAAAATACACTTTGTAGTTTATAAACCCAATCCACGAGTGGTTTTAGTATCAATCAAATGCTGCTGTGTCTTTGGAAAAAAACTCTTAACCATACCCTTCTTCCTAGGCTGTTTACATTGAATTATCTTGGGTTTAGATGTACTTGTTTGTGTAGAGGACACCATCAAACCCCAAAGCCATTTACACATTTATATGAAGCATATTTAACAGAAGAGGTAGAAAGGTGAGGTTCAGTGAGTGGAAAAGCTGTAGACTAAGATACCTTTTCCTATCATAGCAGTGACTTAGTCAAGCAGAGAGAACGGATCCCATGCACTGCCAGGACTTGACTGCACACCTGGCATCCCCAGGGGGTATTCACAGTTTTAAAGAAGTGAGGAAGGAAAGCAGTAGGGGGAGGATGGGAAAGCTAGAAGACGAGGATGAGTCAGGAGAGGAATGACAACCGTACTTCCTGGGCAGGACAGTAATTGGCATCTCAGGAACGTGGGGAAGGCAGCAGGAGATGGGAAAGACTGAACCCAGCCCAAAAAGGTCTGACTGAAATAGAGCTCCTCACACTCAAGCTGACCCAGGAGTGCCATGGGAGGCTGAGGTTAAGGTGAATGTCTGAACAAGTCCTCAGAGACCCCTCTCAGTTCTCATCTTAAGACAAGGAGAAAGTTCTTGTTTACTTCCTGCCATATTTCTCTGATATTTACAAATACTTTTACAGCCATAATAGAAATAATAAAAGCCAAACAACACACTACAGCTACCCAGAGTCCTTTGACTACAGCAGTTCCAAAAGTTAGCAGGCACCCCATACACACATAGTACAAAAACCCACTTCCATCGGAGTTGATAGGAATACTGGTCCTTTGCTAGTGACCAGCATCAAACAGAAAAACTCCTTGGCAGACCATAGGTAGTGAGGAAGTGAATGGCCTGCAACAGATGAGAAAACATGCAAGAGAACCCTTATATGATTTTCCCTGAAAGATTTAGCCTTTTATGGGGAGGTAAACCTTTGCTACTCATATTCCTGGTGAGAGTTTAGACAGTACGAAGTGGCTTAATTCAAAGAGCTAACAATAATGCAAGCCAACCCTTTCTTACCAAAGCCTACGCCTGGATTTCCGTGCTTGCAGAGGAACGGAAATTGTTTCCAAATCCTTATTTTTGTAGCACACACATTCCTCCCAGTTCCAAAAACTGCTTCAATTTTACTGCTTCTAGTCTTGCACAGTTAACTCCCAGAACAAAACCCTTGTTAATTAGGTGCAAAATCCCTTTCTAACACAGTTCTTAATGCCTTTCAGTAGCCACACACCACCTAGATCTGGAATGTAGCTTCCTAAAAAAAGCAGACTGAAGTATGGCATTACAAGAGTGTTTTAAGAAACTGAAAAGGAAAGCAGATTAATTTGTCATTTATAAGCCATTTATTGTGGCAATAACCAGAACCAAAGGGTAAGCAAAAGCCTGACAAACTTGCAGGCCGATCCCAGGCCGGTCTCCATCAACAGAACTACAATGATCTGTGTCAGAACTCTTCAGGTAACTACAGGAAACTTGCTCCCAGGGTTAGCCTGGAAAAGTAAGAGCAAGAAGCCCAAGAAGAAAGATCACCTCTTATCTTCCTGCTCCCTTCCTCATCACATGCAGCAACTAAGTCAGGCTTTATTAATATTAAGGATTTTTCTGTAACTCTGAAGATGTTTATTTACATGTTCTATACATTAGTATCATTAATGGATACACACATACCATATTAAAGTACAAATCCAAACACGCAGGCATTTCGTATTCCTTATGCTGAAATTACGGGTACCAAAACCTTTATTCTTTACAATATACCTTGGTTAGAGCAGTGCATAACCATTTAGATCAATGACACTTTTAGACTAACTCCTACAACCGAAAAGAGACTATACTGGTATTTATGAAGTCAAATTAATTTAAATTATTACAAAAGATGATAATAACAGTTCTCTAAAGAGATGTACAACTTCTTAAGCAAGGTAACATACTGTCCATGTTGAGAACATTACTAAGATTTTACTGAAAACTCACAAAAGCTTAACATTCCATGTGCTAACCATGACAAAACTCGTTTTAACTTCACCCATGCCACATATGCAGCGATGCTTTAAGAACAAGGCAGTGAGACTGGTGAATGTAATTCCTTTAAGGTAAGAAAAAGTGGCTGCAAATAGTTTAGTTAAACTTCTAATAGCATTGCCACCTCATCTCCTTCACAATAAATTAGTTATGTATGTAGAACACATCTGGAAGGCAAGAGATACATAAATACACAATCACGTTCCGTTTTCAGCTGCAGAAGTTGCATTTGAGTAACATTCTGCATACATTAGAATCTTCTGAAAAAGTGCTCTAACGTACACAATATATCCATAAATCATTCTAGAGGTCTAAACAAAGACAAGCATGCACACAATGCAAGCCTAAACAAAACACATCAAGTATAAATCACTAGCTTTACTACTGAACATGCTGCTGTGTTTTAGTATATTTTATATATAAGCCAGAAAGAAACATCACATAGCTGGAAGATTTTTCCATTAATGCACCTCTAGACATAACGCAAAGCACATGCTGTTACCCTGCCTAGTATTCCACATTTGGCAGAAAGCAAGGTTTGAGCTTAGGCTACTGTCTGCAACACCAGACAGAAAAGCACCCTTCAAATACAGAAGCATCACTGTGTTGCTTGTCACTTCCCTGCAGAAAAAGAAGACTTAAGATAATATAAGGTCCCAGTTCCCATAGCACATTCACTATTTCAGGATCGAATCCTAAAGGCCAGCAAATCCCCTCAGGATAATCCAGTCTTTCATTTCTGCAGATTTTCATAGGCACTACATGGAATCAAGACATCCTCAGCTTCTTGCTGGACTGGGCTATAAATATGTGCTCTCTTCTGATGTCAAACTGCTATGAAAAGGCTCCTTTTTAAAAATCAGCCTTCCATCTTTGCTGGAGAGGTGGAAACAAGAAGACTGCAAGGATGCCCAGATAAAATGCACATACTGACTGCGGTGTTAAAGAAAATTGCTTAGCATTGAAATACTGGTTAAAGGTAACATAGAAACACATTGCGATTTTTAACATAAGCGTATTAAGACAACCCTGGCTTGCTCAACAACTTGTGAGCTAATCCAGATACTGCTGATCCTGCCTTCTCCTGGGAGTTTTCTCACTCTGCCCAACAAATTGGTACAAAACTTCAGTAAAAGTACTCTGGAACAGAGATTATGCAAAAGCAGGCAAAGTTGGTCACCGATGGGTTGTTGTTGGGGTGGAGCATTTATATGATTTTATGATTGACTTTTTTTCTAAATATAATAGCAGTTTATGCCTTAAAAAATATTTGCTGATTGGCATTCAAAGTTTTGTCCTTAGAGGAGTCAAAGCCAGCTGACAGTACTCAGGGGAACAATCCTTCTCTGAAGACTAAAGAGCTACTTTAAATGAAAGGTCCAAGATCATTTTTGTAATGTGGTACAGATTCTCTATCCAATTCAAGATCTTCCAGTGCATCACCATGAACTACCCCATGACATGAAGGTTCAAACTCACAGTATAATAGCATGAAGTCCAGCTGACCATATGCTTTCCTTTCAAGCAAGTTCCAGCTCAGTTTCATCATGAGGTTTCCTGCACATTATGGATAGAGCCCTTCACTGGAGTGGGACTACTTGGCACTGATATAATACCCGGTTTTTGAAGATCTACAAGCTACAGCTAAGATGTTAGAGGCTTATAGGATGTTTTTTTATTTTGAATTTAAAACATTGAAACACAAAGTTAACAAAATTGATGCATTTCAAGAGAAAAATTTCAAGTTGCCAGATGTTCCTTAGACTTGTTAGCCTTGTTAGTTTTGCCCTGCTGTTGCTCATTCCCACCTTGTACTGCCATGTACAGCCATGAAACAGCTCACCCATGCCATGCTTGCAGATCTCCTCCTGAAACCACACTGTTAACTTGACATAGATATTGATCTGGATTAAAAACAAACCAGCAAAAAGGAGCAGACATATTGCTAAGTGTACAGAGCTGTGTGAGCTGAGCTGGGCGGGGCAGTGCACCAGGGCAGGGACTGGAGAAGGCACCAGTGACAGACCAGTGCCACCAGTATTTGTTGTACTCTATCACATGGCCCAAGAAGCACCAACAGCACTGATGTCAGTGGCCACTCAGCACCCTGCACTGGGGATCCTATCAGGACAAGAAAGGGTCACTCTGAGGTTTACAGTGAAGAAGATATGGCAGAAAACACTCAATTTAGAAAATACAAAACACTTCTAACATTCAGCTTCTTTCATCCTCCAGACATCAAAACTGTTAAGACAAAAATAAGGGGAATACTGCGAGGTTTTTATACAGCACAGAGAATGAGTATAAAGTTTCAGGATATTAGTAGCATGATTCATGTTCATCAGCAGTCATTTTAAGTCCTGCCAGGCAATCCTTCTGCCTACTAAGTTACAAAATACTACCTTCTAATGACTATCAAACAATTGTTTGGACATAATTATTTGAAAAAGCAGCACTTTCAAAAACATTCTTTTCTGGTTTTGTTGCAGTAATGACTTAGCAATAATCTAAAAATATTAGATAATTCATAATCCAATTCATATTAGTTTAAGATATCACAGTGAAAAACTACTTTAATATCAAATTAAAAGCTAGAGGATAACTGTCTGAATACATCCCTAAAAAGTGTATCCTGCGGAAGAAAGTAATGCTCTTATTTTGATAAAGTAAACCTCACAGAGTATGTTGCCAATTAGTTATATGTATTTACAAAAACCACTTTAATTAAAACCTTTCATTAAAAAGGAATTAATGGAGTCCACAGCAGATCAACTAACAGACTAATCTCAAAGTATTACTGGTAACAGACAGACATCTCTGAAGCACCTGCACCAAAGCCTTCCAACCCCATTTAACATGTCAGCAGTCCAAGCAATGACCCAGCTAAAGAGCCCATATGTGCCACAGGTGTCTGTGACATAGCAGGTACTTGAGGAGCAAAGGTTAAGGCTAACGAGTTGATCTGAATCACCTGGTGAAACAATCAACCCCCAGGGAACACAAGTACCTATCTTATTCAAAGCTCCTTACCAAAAACAGGTTTATAAGAGCTAGTTGGTATCATTATCCCTGACTTCAAGACAAGTTTTAGCTTTTAACTTCTGCAATGATTTAAAGCAAAGACTTGTGCTCCACATAGGTGTAACAAGGTACAACTGTACTTGCCTCAGGAAGTCAAAGCAGAGGCAACGGCAATAAGAAAGGCATCCTTGAAAGGCATACCTTGAAAAGGTATTAGGAGTTAAGCAATAAAAGGCAGTAAGAAAGGCATACCTTGAAAAGGTATTGGGAGTTAAGCTCTGAATACACAAGAACTAGGCTGGTCAGTCTTTAAAACTTAACCTTAGTTAAGCTTTAGTAGAAATACTGCAAAAGTTTGTCAAGTATCTTAACACTCAAGTCTTTAGTACTCTGCTTTAGAACAGTTTTAAATAAATTACTCGTATAAAAGCTATGGATTTTAGCCTAGTTTATTACCCCATAGGATTTTTCACTACTTGTTCTCAGTTCCCGTGTAACAGGTAGACACAATCGTTACTTGGATTACTTCAGGATGAAAGCTATTATCAATCATCAGGAGGCAATTACTAAAGACAAACCAGGTTCACCTGACGAACCTCAATCTTCCCTCAGTCTAACACTGAGGTGTTTTCCTGACATCGCGTCCCCTCGTCACACCAGCAGCGCACAGCCCCAGCAGTGGCAGTGCCCGAGCTCCCGGGTTCGGGAGCCGCCCCTGCGGCACACCTGAGTGCTCCCGCCGCCGGGAGAGGGGCCCGGAGTGACACCGGCACTCGGCACGGCGGGAGCACCGGGAACCGGGGGCGGCCTCTGCCCGCCGAGACCCCTCCGCTAGCGCCCTCTGAGCCAGAGAGGCGTCACCTGTTGTTCAACCACGCCGTGGCGTTCCCCGGCCACAGGATTGCTCCCACCCGAGGACACCAACATCCGAAACCTCTTCGGATTCCAAGCGGTGGGAGAGGGCGGGAGACGCGGCTCGCGCTCCACAGGCGGCGCCGGCCCGGCCCGCGCCCCGCGATGGGACGGGCGGGCTCGGGACGCGACTGAAGGCACCGACCCGGGTCTGCAGGGCCGGCAGCCGCTGGCCCCCGGCAAGTGCCTGACACGGCCCTGCTTCCCACAGGCCGGCGCTATTACACAACCGCTCCCCGGCCGGGAGCGGGACACGGAGCGATGCCACGGCCCCTTCCCGGCACCGCGCGAGGGGACGCGACAGCCACGCTCCCGCCGCCGCCCCGCAGATCCCGGCCTCGCCACAGCTGCGCCGGCCCCATTCGGCCCCCTGCCGAGCTCCCCGCTCACCATCGCTGCTCCTCGGCGCTGCGCTGCCCGCGGCTCTGCCCAGACACGCCGGCGCCCCGGGACGGAGGGACGGGCGG
>VZRV01007340.1:0-61755 GCA_013398115.1 Falcunculus frontatus
TCCATCCATCCTAGTCTGCTGGAAGGAGGTTTCTGAGTCCTGATGGACAAATAAGAAAGAAAGAAAGAAACATGACCTACTGACATTGTATTTACATAGGAATTGACCAATATTCTTTTTGTCTCCTCCTAAATTCTTTGGTGTATTATAGAAGTCTTATAAGAAAAGACCCAGCAGAACTGTAAAATAGCTTTTCTTGTATGCATGGCTTTTGAAACTGGTGGGATTAAATGTGGAAAAGAAGTACAAATTACCAATGTTTTTCAGGGCTTTTTATTATCAGTCTGATAATTCAATAGATCATCACTTGATTTTAGCTGAAATTCAGTCGTATGATAATCTCAAATTCTACAAGGATCCAACTGGAGAAATATCAGATAAAGTGACAAAAATCCCCTAAAGAAAAAGGAGCAGTGTGACATGAAACAGTGACCCCTCCAAAAGCATATCATAATTAATTCTTACTGAAACTTATTGATTACTCTTCTTCAATTTCTATGGCATTGCTATCAACACTGTGTTACCACAGTGTTACCAGAAATAGGTAAAAATACAAACTCCTTATCACCAAAGTAGCATTAAGAAGCAGGCATTATTGATTTGGCTGGATGCATGAGAGGACATCCTCTGAAATACTCTGCATGCTGAGTACAGAAAAAGCTCCTATTTAGAGGCTTTATTTTACACACCTATTCATTGATTTTCCTGGAATAAACATACGTTTGATAATCATTTCCCCAAAATCATTAACATATTTTTCACTCCTCTCTGCAGATGTGTTTTTCTGTCCTGGGGGTCTCTTTGGTGGTCCCTGGTGGTTGGTGACCCCAAAGTCACCTGACTGCCTGGTGAACTGGTAAAAGTTGGCACAACTGGGCTGGTTGCTCTCCAGTTTTTCTTCCTACAGAATAAGCATTTTACAGTTCCATGAGCAAGTGTTTTTTCAAGAAAGATCCTTGTATTAACCCACCAGGTGCAAACAATTCTTCATCTGGCAACATTCCCCCCTTTAAAGGCTTGGGAAGCTTGTCTTTAACTGTTCCAGGAGGCAGCCTTTTCCTGCTTATGGGATTGTTTTTCAAACAAATTGGACATTTCACTATTACTGATTTTTTAATTTCAGTTGTTCCCACGATAAGTACAGGGTTTTGGAGACTAGATGTCAGGGACTCAATTCCCCTGGGTTTTGTTGTGTTCTTTTCCCATCACTTTCCTCCTGATGGGAAGTGGATAACTTCCCTGTTAAGTATAACCTGTTGGCTGTTTGTTACCCACCATCCCTCTTGATTCTTAGTGGCTTTTAATCTATTTTCTAAACATTGATCCTCACTGTCAGAATTAGCCTTAAATTCAGATATCTCATTTTTTTAGGGAGGCACTAACTCTGGGATGCCTTTTTCAGTTACTCTTCGAGCTGCTTTGTCTGCCAGTCGGTTTCCCTCTCTAACATTAGTTTGTCCAGATTGATGTGCCTTGTAGTGCATCACTGCCACCTCCTTTGGATTTTTAACTTCAAAAGTTGTAAAATTTCTTCTTTGTATTGAATAGATGATCCTTGAGATGACAGCAGTCCTCTTTCCTTCCACAGAGTCCTCTTTCCTTCCGTAGCAGTCCTCTTTCCAGGCTCCATGGGCATGAATCACAACAAATGCAAATATCTAGGATCAGTCCAAATACTCACCCTTTTGCCCAATACCAAGTTCAATGCTTGTTTTAATGCTATAATCTCTGCTTTTTGGGCTGATGTATTAATTGGTAAAGACTGAGCTTCTAATACCTCAGTGGCAGTCACCACTGCATATCTTGCCATCTATTTCCATCTTTCATGAAACTGCTGCCATCTGTAAATAATTCTAAATCAGGATTCTCTATTGGTTCATCTTGTAAATCAGTTCTGCTGGAATATACCTGTTCTGTGGTTTGGAGACAATCCATTGTCAGGGCTCCCTCATCCAGGGCCTTTGGATCGAGGAACTCAGCTGGATTCATGGCTGCTGTAGTCTTTAACTCCACATCATCCTGCTCCAAGAGCACAAGTTGGTATTTGAGCATCCTGCTGGGGGAACGGCCAGTGCCCCTCCTTGTGCTCTAATATGGATGTCACCACTTGAGGGACAAAACCAGTGATGTGCTGTCCAGTGCTGAGCTTCCTGGCCTCTTGGATCAGTAGAACAGCTGCAGCAATTGCTTGCAAGCATCCCGGCCATCCTCTGCTCACCTTGTCCAGCTCTTTGGAGAAATAGCCCACAGGTCTCCTCCAGCTTTCCCACTTTGGTGTCAGGACTCCCAGCTCCCCTCAAGTTATCTGGGCATCCAATTTTCCCAATAAATCTCTTCCCAACAAGGGGATTGGACATTCAGTTATATACAGAAACTGATGAGTAGTGCAGTTCTTTTCCTAATTTAAATTTCACGGGCTGTAAAAAGGACCGGGTTTCACTTTTCCCTGTAGCGCCAGCTGCATTTACCACATTGTGTACATTTACCACATGTACCAATTTACATTTAACAATTTACAGTTTACAATTTACAGTTTACAATTTACAATTTACAGTTTGCCAATTTACAAATTTACAGTTACCACATCCTTACTAAGCTTTCCTTTACATGTATTCAATACAGAATAAGTCGCCCCTGTGCTTACCAAAAATTCCACTTCTTCTTTCCCCATCCTCAGGGGTTCAGCTGGGGTAGAATCCCCCGTTTCCCTTCAAACTTCATCTTCTCATGTAACAGCCTGTAAGGCAGGGTCCAGCTTCCCAGCCTGGGGGTATTCCCGCTTCCAGTGCTCCTTTTCCCTACCAAGTGCGCTCTGGTTTTCCTCTAATCGTCGGGAAAACGATGGGAGCCTCCATCCTCCCCTTCCCCTTGTTCCACCTCGCCTTCCTCTTTCCCTTCCCCTGTTGGACGGTCCCTTAGCACCCTCTAGAGTTACAAATAGGTTCTCGTCTCTTTTTTTCTCTTCCAGTCTGTCACGTTTCCTTCTCCCTATCCCTGTTGTGATATGCTTTCCAAGCTCCATCGAACAGCTTTCCTGAGTCACACCACTCTGGTTCTTCCATTTTCTGGAATTTCCTTCTAATATCTGGGGCCGGCTGCCCTATAAAGATAGTTGCTAACTGTACGGCCTCCTCTGGATTCTCAGGATCCAAGAAAATGTATTTTCTGGCAGTCACCAATCATTTGATGAAAGTCACAGTCCTGTCCTGCTTTACCTCGTGCAGTTTTGACCAGTTCATGGCTTTCAGTACAGAATTCTTTACACTAAATAATACCCATCTCTGGTACTTGGTTAAAAAATCGCCAACCCAGGTAAATTAGGGTCCCACCTTGGGTCTGTTGAAGGAAAATTCAGTTCTACAGTTCATTCTAAGTCTCCGTGAGCATGTGCCCCCTCCACCTGCTTTCTGCCCATGGTCAACACCCTCTCTTTTTCTCTACTAACCAATGATATTAACTAGCATATCATCACTTGTGTATCATTCCAGTCAAGGTCCTGAGTCCTAATTATGGTTCCTGGTGTAATTCCAGCTGTTTGGGTCAGCCCTGGTTTAGCATTCACAGAATCACAGGATCATTTGCATTGGAAAAGGTCTCTGAGACCATCCAGTCAAACCTGTGACTGATCACCATCTTGTCAACCAGACCATGGCAATAAATGCCAAGCCCAGTCTTTCTTGAAACACCTCCTGGGACAGTGACTCCACCATCTCCCTGGACAGTTCATTCCACTCCAACTTCACCAAATTATTTTTAGGTTTTTCCACGTTAGGATAAGGGCAGTCCCTTGCTTTCTGCCTTCTTTCCCTCTCTCCACTGCTTTAGCTTGAACTTTTTAATAAAATTGTCCCCCAGCCAACCTTGCAGACAAATGGTGTATGAAATTATCCTGTGGACTGAGATCAGAAAGGCTTTGGCAAAGCCTGTTTTTAAATGTTCCTCCTAAAAGCTGCAGAGAACACAGTCTGTTGAAGAAATTAAGCTTTTTCCTTCAATGACTGATACTGAAGCAATGCCACATGTTGTGCTAATTCCCTTGATTCAGCCACACAATGCAAAGGAAAGCAAGTACTAGAGTTGCCTGGCATAGTCCCAAAAAAGCAAGACAGCAGCTAGTGCAAAATGATGAAAACAAGTGCAGTTTTATATAGCTAGAGACTAATGAAGTGAGCTTTAAGCCCACCAGCCAATTTGAAATGACTGCACACATATGCCAGTGTCCAAGAATCCTGAAAAGTCAGAGCACAGGATTGTACAAATTCACTGCTAGCTCATCCATGAAGGCCATCACAAGGGGAAAAATACACTCTACATTTACAGACTCATGTTACAGGCTTCAGTGGTGTCACTCCTGTGCTTTCTATTGCAATTCAGACTTATTTATACTAGAAGGAGGGCCACACACCTAATGAAATGAAGAAATAAAGATACAGGGGTACAGCTACAGGACACAGCCGATTAACTTTTTCCATGAGTCTGGGAAATGATGCTGATGTTGCTTTTCCTGGGAGCAAAGAAAGAAACTCCGACCTGAAAATAGCAGTTCAATGGGTGCATCAGCTGGTTATTTATGATTGAGCTATATGTGTCAGATGGCAACTGGTAAAAGCACAGTTTATTTCTCTGTCGATGCAAGGACAATGCTTTCGTAACTATAGAGCACCCACAGGTCAGCACAGTCCCCTTTGATTTGTGATCCCTTGTTCTACTCTCAATAAACTTGATGCCTCTGCAGTCCACCCTTATTCAGGACACAGGGTTTTACTTCATTCTGTTTGTACAAGGTGTACAACACAAAAAGTAAAGGGCCTCCTGAAGGAAAGGAATTGACTGAAAATGCGCTATCTTTCCTATCTGGGTTGTGATGTGGTTGTTTCATGCAGAGTGGTCAAGGTCCCCTCTGCTGATAGCAGGAAGCTGACCTCGCTTCTTCGGGGAAACTGCTCCCAGAGATTTCTCAGCACAGAGAAAAATGAGTAACTTTCTAGTCCGAGGTGACTACCCTGTCTGGAACTTTCGTCATATCTAAAACCAGACTCCAGAGTTTCCCATGATTTCATGTGGATGCAGATTTGAAGTTACCCCTCCCACCTCTGCAGGAGAAGAGCAGGAGGTAGAGAGCTGGCATCCTATGTGACCTCACAGGGGGAGGGCTTGGAGTTTTTAGGCAAATAATAGCTGAGACTCTTGGACAGCACAAACTGCAGACTTTCCCTCTGTATTTACACCTATAGATTAAAATAATCTATCTCCTAGGCTACACGGGTAGTCCCATCCCTTCTGGGAACAAGGATGTGCAACGAGTCTGATGTCCCGAAAATCTGTGTATACAAATATTTTACCAGATGGGGAACCAGAGACTGTGGAGTACAGGACTCACCTGCCTTTAGGATGAGAGATATGCCCTGTTTCACTGAACATGTGGAGCAGATGGCATGGGGAATGCTCAGAGCCACATCCAGCACGGACTTGGACACTTCCAGGGATCCAGGGACAGCCACAGCTTCTCTGGGCAACCTGTGCCAGGGCCTCACCACTCTTTAAACTGAACAATTTCTTCCCAGTATCTAATCTAAACCTAGTCCTTATCTGAACTGTTCCCCAAGTTTCCATTCTGGTCAGCAAACAGAAATTAGCATTTCTAGGGCACAATATATCTCAGTCTGTTGTTGATTTCTAAATTAAGTGAGCTGTATCCTTAAATGCCTTTGTCTTTCCTGGGCAAAGTCAGCTGAGAGTGACCACGCTGGATCTCCTCTGTACACACCTTGTAGGCTGCTCCCAGTTATCACAGGGGGAGCTTTAGTGTCCCCTTGGTGGACCCTGAAGTTGGGTGAGATGAACCTCAGTGTGCCTGGCTGCTTGTTCCTGTTTTCAGAAGTGTTTGCAAAATGCCTTGTTTGCTTTTCATAAATGCTTTACCTTCTTCTCACCTTGGTCTGGCTTTAGCTAAAAATGGTATTTAGGTAACTGATTTATGTCAAATACATGCATCCTTTCCTGCACATCGAAAAAATTTGCAAGAGAACAAAGGACAAAATTGTCCTTTAGTTTACTGAAGGCTGATCTCTGTAAAGCATTAGAAATACAACAAGCTCTTATAAGCAATTTTAGGCCTCTTCTTTTTTCCTTTTTTCTTCTCCTCACTTGATTATTTTGTTAGGGTTTTATTCTGTGTCTTACCAGATCAATACTACATCTAGTTAAAATACTCACAGCCTTCTAAAAGTAGGAGTAGGGAAAAGGGAAGAGAGCTAGGACTGCAAAGCTCCCACCTTGGTGTTATGGAAATAAACATCTACCTCCCAAATTAACTCCCTAAATTCAACTTTGCCTGTGAAAAGACACAACAGGGTGCCATTAAGCACTGCTTTGAAGTGAATAACACCTGATCCTTCTGACTTTAGATCTTTTGACAGAGAAGTTCTGTGCCGATGTCCCCGTGTCACCTCTGCTGGGCAAACAGGGGAAAGGCCACAGGCACCCAGCTTCTGCTGAGTCAAGGACTGAACCTGAGAGCCCTGAGCATGAGCCCAGTGTGAAATCCACAGCCTGCAAAATGCTTCAGGCTCACACAGGAGAGAATCTGAATTGACTCTATAAAAGCTGAGTGGTTTCCCTGCTGAAACCTTTGTCTCTGCAGGAGAAGGATGGATGTGACATAGAAATTTCCTCATCTTCTCTGACACTCGCTGGATGCCTCAAAGCACAAACAATCTGCTGTGTGGGCAGCCAGGGAATATTTCTAAGGGGTAAAGCAGATATCTCAGAAAATCAATAAGCTTTAGTGTAGGGAGTAACCATGGCAAACAAAGTGTTTGCAAAGGCTCAGCCTTCAGGATTTCTCCGGATGGGCTCAAGTGGGGGAAAACTGATTGTCATTCACACCTAATTCCCTTAGCTGAGCTCCTGCCTTCTGAGAAGCACTTCTCAAAGACAGGTAACTCGGGAAACTATGATGCCATGCAGAATGTTGGGCACTCAGCAGCCTGTTTTGTGCATGTTTATGCCTTTGGATGCCAGACTGAATAATTCAGCTGGCCTGGTGCTCATTTGGCTCATTTGCTAATGGCATCAATCAATGCCATCAGCCCAATGCAAGTTAATTCAGAAGGAAGCTGTTCACAAGACAGGGCTGAAATTAGAATGTTCAAGTAGAAATAATTCAAGATAATTGATGACTAAAATATATGTTTTGTCACTAATCTGTCCGACAGCTGTCACAGTTACTCTGGTGCCTGGCTGGTCATCTCTTGGTGCATGAACTGATGTCACTGAAAAGGAGATTTATCCTCTTTCTGGAGGCAGAGATAGGCCTGCCCTGGATGGATGAATGGAGACCACTTTCAGATAATGTGGGAAGAGAATTAAGCTCATTTGGACCGAGCACTTAAAGGACTGGTCAGCCTGAGTCAGTGAATTATAGGGGATGGTCTCCAAACAAAGGAGCAACAGATCTGTGTTTGCATTGGACCAAATGAACACGTGAGGGCCTTTTTTTTCATTTCAATAGGCTTTGGAAGATGCCTCTGCTTTGGAAATCTGCCTACTACAGCTTTTTAAAAAGCTCTTCCTGCATTTCAGAAAAGCAAGAAAACAAATGGAGCCCCCTGAAAACAAATCAACCAAAAAAACGAACAAAAATTAATAGTAAAACAGCCCTCCAGAGCAAGGAATCTGGATTGCTGAGTCTGATCTCACTGTGGTGCCTTTTGCTGTACTGTGGGAGAAGTATTAAGTCAAATATTTATATTTTTGCTTTTCAATATTTAACTTCATGGTTTTTTCTTCTTTTTCAAATAAACCCACTTACTCAATATGAAACATTTTGCTCTTAGTCCCCTGTAAATTCCAACTCGGGCAATTATCCTGAGCTTACACTGATGTGTGGTGTTTCACTTTTAAGGATACCAAGCTAAGCCCACCAGACTCTGCTTCTGAAAGCATTCATAGCTGTCAAATCTAATGCAAGTCAAGTGATTGATCTTCCAGCTAGCAGCTGCAGCATCCTCCAGAAGATCATATAGGACTTAGGTTCTGTATGAGACACAGGTTCTAAAGGCATCTTGTTCCTTTCAAGTACAAAATCGTCCTGCCTGTGACCCTGTATTACAGGGCACCATCATTTATATTATCAGCATATCATAAAGAGACAATTTAAAGATCAATTCTAAGTGTTTGAAATCCTTCATCCTCTTGAAGTTTGCTTGCATATTAATGGCTTGTAGAGTAAAGCCTAAAAATGGGGTCATTTGTATTAGGGTTTTTTCTGGGTTGAAAAATGAAACAAAGCACTTGTCAATGTTTCTCATTCTCCAGAGTTTTAATAACGATCCCCAAATGTAAGACATTCACAATTTTCTCATTTGCTGCATAGTTAACCCTACACAGTCAGGGCAGTACCAACACAGTAACACCCAAGAAGACTGAAGCTATCTGGATACATCTGTGCAAAATGCCCCCAGTGCATATGTGCAGGAAGACTTTTTAAGGTGGTTTCATTAAGGCTGTTTTTCATATGATTTGAATAGTCCAAAGGACTACGTTGTGTTATCAAATCTAAATTGCACTTGGGTAACACTGAAGTGATAGGTAGAAACCACATAAAGGAAGGCACAAGCTGCCTCTGCCAGTATTGTTTGAGAGGGTCATATGTGCTGTTGGGTCAAGATGCCTTCAATTATGCAAATCTTGAGGTATGTTTTAAATAATAAAATTGGCACTGGTGTAATTTTATTGGCAAAGGATTCAGGGAGAGAAGAGCTGGGGATTATGAGGACTGCAGCTAACCTGAAAGAGAAGGGAGAAGAGCAGAGGTGTGGCTGAGGTTGGTGTGGACAGGAGAGTGACAGGGGAAGGCCACTGATGGCTCTGAAAGGGGGATCCTGCATGTGCTGGTGGGGAGGGTCTCAGGTGTAAGAAAGGCAATAGAAGCATCTCTCCGAGGTAGGGGCATGGCTTAATAACCATCCTTGTCCCTTTCTCTGCTGAGCAGAAATCTGGAGTTCTCCTGGCTAGAAGGAGGATGGGCTGATCCACTTCCACTGCCCACAGCACACGAGCTGCTCTCTGCAGAAAGCCAAAACCTGCGTGAGCTGGGGATGTCTGGGAAAATCTCACTGACTCTGGACTGTAGAATCACGTGGTTCGGACGGTCGGGACAAACGATGAGAGATCTCTGGAGTCAAAAGTTGTCTTGAAGCAAGCGATTTATTGCCAGGGCGTGGGTGAAGAGGCCCTGCAGAGAGCTGCCAGCTGCAGCTCTGGGCAGGGCCGAGGTAGAGAGCTGATAAGAAGAAGAGGTGGCGAAGAGGAGCAGGCGAAGAGGCGCCGGTAGAGAAGAGAAGACAAAGAGGGAGAGAGAGAGAGCGGACCAGAAACTCCTGATCCTTTTATCTCTTTCTACTGAATATTCTAGTCTACTTGACCAATCTAGTACAAGATACAGAGTCCTATAGCATTTACATACAGCCTATGAGAATCCTTACATTACCATAGTGTCTTGTATTTCAAACTCTAAACACTGCTTTCTGGACCCCCAGGTTGGCGGGGTCTGCTCTGACCCTTGGACCTGTCTGCAAGCAGAGGTTATTGTTCAGTCAAGAAGGGGGTTACCTTCAGTGGCCATACCATTGTTTTCCAGTTGTTCAGTAACTGGGGTTTGGCATTTCAGATATCGAACTCTGCCCTTAATTCTATTTCACTTATAGGTTTCATATTCTCCAAACTTGGACAATCATATTCACAAGGCTTTCCTGTTTCATCCTCCCCAACACTGGACCTGCTCATGCATAAATAGACAAAGGGGCTTAGCCTTGGGGTCTTGGACACCTCTCCAAGACCTCCAGACAAGTTATAATTGTCTTGTACATCTTTGGGTCTTGCACCTCTCATTCTCTCCCTCTCATGAGAAGGAGCACGAGGATTTTCAGAGGTGTTGAGTGAAGGCACACAGCAGGAGAGATGTAGCAGCTATAAAGTGCCTGATTTTACATCCTCTAACAACCCCCTGGCTCTGGTCTGCCTCTACAGCAGCAAGAAGTGTCAGTCTGAGGGAGAACTTCACTTCCTCAGCTTCAGAAGACAAACTCACATTTATGAATTTTAAATTGACTTTCTTATTCATATCATTTGGTATTTCTGTTGTTATCTAAAACCAGGACCATCACATTCCAGAGCTTGAAATGGAGAGTATAGGAACTGCATTCAAGCCCTAATGTTTGCCACACCTTATTTTATACATTTAGTAAAGAAGGAATGTCTATTATACCAGTTGTTGCTGGTCAGCAGTAATATGCCTTTATGATAGAAGTGGCCTCTGTTCACTAAGCACACAAATACCATAAATATAACTTAGGGGCTATTTCAAAATTAATTCAAATCAATCCAAGTGTTATCTATTCACTTAAAGCCAAACAGTGGCAAAATGCCCAGCACAAAAGGTACACCTCTGGATTTATGTCTCAAAAATAAATAAGCATTAATTTTGCATTAAGGTGCATGATACTGGCTGGCTGCACCATTTTTCTGCTGCACTTCTCTTTCATGTTCCATCAAAAAAGCAACCAAAGAAATTGAAAAAGAGCTTGGAGATTTGAATCCATCTTCATCAGATGAGAGTGATGTAGCCACTGCTCGTTGTGCTGCCAGATAATGAGGGCAGACCTGTGATGTCAAATCTTTCACTGTCATCGGGATAAATCACTTTACAAGCCTAAATAAAAGAAATAGACCTAATAACTCTGTAAGATGTTTGCACAAATCATAAATATTCATTTGGCCATCTCTCTGATTTTAAGAATAAAAGAAAATCCAGATGATCTTTACATATATTCATTTAATGTATTCATATATTCATTTCCACATTCTAAAGTCATGTCTTTCATATTTGTGTGTGAATTCTTCACACACATTTAAAGAAGAATTGGACATAATTATTTCTTTTTATATTCAGCCATCAACAACTGTTGCAAAGTGACATTATTGCAGCAGGTAACATTTAATATCTTTATTTCTAGCCTAAAACCCACCTATTTTGCCATCAGTCAGGCCCAGTAATGAAAATTCTGCCATCCATGCATAAACATGCTGCTCCCAATAAAGCCAATATTATTTCCTGTTTTTTAAGGACAAAACACAGGGCTGAGCCTGGAGTTACATTCATGCAAGAAAGGAAGAAATGTTTTTTAATGAGTCATAAGGATTTGAGGGAAAATGGTGGATACATTTGAAACTGTGAATATATATGAGGTTGTATTTTGATATTTATACTTGCTGTCCATATTTTATTTTATTTTATTTTATTTTATTTTATTTTATTTTATTTTATTTTATTTTATTTTATTTTATTTTATTTTATTTTATTTTATTTTACTTTTTTTTTATAATTTTAGGACTTTGACTGCAATCCAACATGCAGAAATAAACTGCATGTCCTTTCTCTTCCATTAACTTTTCTTTTTATTCCTCAGCCAGCTCCATTTTCTTCTCTTTGTATAATAACGATAACAGAATGGTACAAGTATAAGAAATAATGATCTGAAAATGCAGGAAACTGAGGGCAATTTTGTGAGAAGCAGCTGGAATTCCAAATCTGTAATGCTGGCATTAATTTGCTCAATTTTGTGTTTAACCTGTTGGCCTTCAGAAGCATTTTCTTTTCTTCACAAAAAAATAAAATAATTAATGAAGCTGTTGCTAAGCTGACAGCAGGAGAGAATTTTGAAGAAGTTTGCTGGCTGAAGTGCAGCTGAAGAAATGATGCACTCAGGCAGGTAATTGAGGTGTTTCTGTTGTGAATGGAAGTTTCTGGAGCTGGCTGCGTGGAAGCCAGTGAGTCAATGAGTAGAATAATAAAATAAAGAACTCGCAGATAACCCCATATTACACCTTAATGACACAATTTATTATGGCAAGATAACTCTGGAGAAAGAGAGACAGACAATGTGAAATATTAATCCTGGGGACATCAAGGAGGTTTTAATGTGGATCCATTAATTTAAAGATTGATGTAGCTGTTGGTGCAGCAGTCTTTAAAGATTTTTAGCCATGTTAATCTGGATTGAATCCTGATTTTTCAATCCTGTAAAATAAGGATCATTATTTCAGCTAAGTTACATTGTGGTTTTTGTGATGTGGTTGCATAAAATACATTACTCCTTAATTATATTCTAAAAGTTACGAAGGTCTTAGAGGCCTTAACCAAGACTTTCAGGGCTGAAAATGATCATTCATTAGTGGTGATGGGGAACACACCTCCACTCTGCATCAGTGAACTTCGGGGATTTGCTGGTATACTCTGCAGAAAAAAAAAGTAATTGCCAATAAAAACAAAAACTGACCTAGGTGGAACTGTGGCTGGATTTGGGGTGACTGTTCTTTTATTGCTTATTTATGTGGAAATTTTGTGCTTAACACCCTCTCAGGAAGATCTTGGCAGTGGCAGTTACCACACCAATATTTTAACTCCATTTATTTTACTGAAGTTGGCACTGATCTCTGCTCTCTGGTGACCAGGGACAGGACTCAGGGAATGGCTGGAGCTGTGTCAGGGAGGGTTAGGGTGGATATCAGGGAAAGGTTCTGCCCCCAGAGGGTGGTGGGGCACTGCCCAGGCTCCCCTGGGAATGGTCACAGCCCCAAGGCTGCCAGAGCTCCAGGAGCATTTGGACAATGCTCTCAGGGATGCTCAGGGTGGGATTATTGGGGTGTCTCTTTCGAGGGAAAAAGTTGCAGTAACTTGAATGCACAAAATAGCCACTGGAATTGGTATTAACATGAATGTATTTATTCAATAAATACAGATTAATACGTGGAAGCAGTATCTGGTAACCAGACAGAAAGGGTTAATTGGTTTGATTCAACTTAATGTTCCTTCCCAATTTCAGGCATCTGATAGAGACAAAGGGCTTTTAAACCTGCAGATTACAGCCATGATCATGGCAACTCAGAGAGGAGCTGAGCTGGCCTAAAATCAGCCTGGTTTCTAGATTCATGGCAAGGACCACTGATCATCAAGTCCAGCCTTCAACCCAGCACCACCACGTTTGTCACTAAACCATGTCCTCAAGTGCCACATCCATGTGGTTTTTGAGCATTCCAGGGATGCTGACTCCACCACCTCCTTGGGCAGCCTGTTCTAGTACTTGACAAGCTGTTCCATGAAAAAAAATGCCATATTATCTAATCTAAATCACCCCTGCTGCAACTTCTTACCTGGGAGAAGAGACTGACCCCCACCTTGCTACGACCTCCTTTTAGGGAGGTTTAGAGAGCACCAAGCAACCCCCTGAGCCTCCTTTTATCCAGGCTAAAAGAGAAAAGGCCACTCCCTGCTCCTCATGGGACTTGTGCTCTTCACCAGCTTCACTGTCATTCTTTGGACATGTTCCAGCCTCTTTGGACACACTGCAGGCAGCAGTTCCCAGGGTAATTCTGTCACAGACAGTGCCCAGGCAGACTGTGCCAGTCCTGGTTTGTGTTCTGTGTCAGCCCAGCAGGATCCTGACCACACCTGGGGTCTCTGAATGCAGCAGGTATTTAGCCCCTGGAGCTGGGCAGCCAGCAGCTCACTCCTCATGGCATTCTGCTGCCCAAACCCACAGACATCCTCCCCCTTTGTCCCTGCTTGGTGCAAGAGTTATGGTGGGAATAAATCCCAAAGAGACTGGGACCCATTGAGTCTCCTGCACTGTATGTAGTAAATCTTGGTTGTGATACTTTCTCTTAGGATGATGGTGTGCATGGAAAATCCAGGTAAGATGAATGATGGATTTTAAGCCATTTCTATTTCAGCACCTTCCAGAAAGGCGTAGAAAAAACAAGGTAGGCTGATTCATGGTGGTTCCCATTTGGAAAAATCCCTTTTCTAAGTTAGCAGTGAGACATGGGGTGTAAGAAACAATAATTAGCTCCCAGGAAAGGCGTGGCTGAAGTGACTTCCCTGTCCTTTTGAAGGAAGACTTCAAACACAACTAGATGGAAAATACAGCTGTGTGCAACAGGCTGTTGGCATCTGATCAGGTGCAACTGGATGAAATTACACGGTGTGTTAGACTTGTGGTTAGACTTACAGAGGCTATGGAGCCATTTTGTACCTTTTAGTCTAAACCAAAATGGTATCTCCAAGGATGGGAAGAGTTATGAGCTGTGCTCCATCCCAGGAAAAGGTCTGGGCAGCTGTAAAACATCTATTTTGAAAGCTTCCTTTGAAACTACAAAAATCTGGTTTTTTTAAAACTCTGTCCAATATTAAGACTAAAATACTGTGTGGCAGAGAATTCTGATTTGTTCTTCCCTTTTTCTGAGCTACATCCTGACTCTGCCACAGAGGACAAATGTGCTGTAGGAATTCTCTTTCCTGTATAAGACATCTATGCTTAAAGAGCTCATGTAACACAGGAACATACTAAAAAAAGCAACTCATAAGAACAGAGAAGAAATACAAACTTTGCAGAATATTACCCAGCCACTGAATGACACAAAGGCAGAGAACTGGCATGAAACTTGTGTTTCACTTACCCAGTCTGGACCTGGCCTGTGTTTTGATTGCTGTTGCCATCACAAATCACAGAAAGCTGTTATCAATAGCAGCCCAATAACTTCCCTTTGGACTTTGGAATTAATTTTTCTGTCCAGGAGTGACTAACAGCTTTGGGTAAGATCGAGCTCTACTGGTGCTGGCTGGGAAGGAGTCAACTTTCTTCCCGGTGCTTCCCAGCTCCTCTCTATCATCTCCTGAATTTCCCGTAGCATTGGACCAGTGTAGTCTAATAACTTGGGACTGAGAGACCTTGAAGAACCTTGAAATCAGGCATAATCTTAAGATGTAGCTGTGTCCAGCTGGATGCTGGATTTAAAGGCAGTGTGTGGACCAACAGGATAGCATTTGCTGTCAGAGCTGTTTGCTGATTCTGCTGTGTACAGTGATGCTCCACATGGTCTCTGAAAAACACACACATCAAAAGGCTTTTTCTTTCTGGAATTTTTCTGGCTCCCCATAGAATACATAGGCCTACTGTTGTATATGTGCTTCAAAGTATTTTTGTCCAGTTTTGCTGACAAATCAAAACAAGTTGAAACCATTTCAAGCCACCAATGAAGCTCCTAGAGCACTTGAAGTGCTTGTGCACCAGCAATAACAGGGCAACTCATTAGTTTTTGTAACTAATTCCTGTGCCAATAAGCCAACAAAGATAAGCAGAAAATAAATCAGGCCTCCATGGCCTGTCCCCTCTCCCTGGATTCCCAGGAATGCCCCTAAGCCACCCCACCCTGAGAGCAGGGAGAGGGCTTACCTGGCTGAGCCCAGCTGCACGCACACAGCATCATCTTTTTTTTGGACCAGTGTAGGTTAAAATCCTCATTCGATTTTCTTTCCTGCCCACTTGTCCCCCTGCCATCCCTTCATGTCCTCATTCCGGGCATGTTCACGCCCCTGAGGTGTTGTCATGTGCAGCTGCAGGGCAGGAGAGAGAGCAGTGACCTGAGCAGTGGCCTGCCACCTGTGCCAGGGCAGCGCTCTGCTGCCAGCAGTGGCACTCTCCTGATAAGCTCTATCAGCTGTGGATGTGGCACAAAACATCCTCAGGCGATGACTTGCGCTAAGAGGGATGGAGGAAGATCAAGGAACTCCCCAATCTGCTGTGCCATAAACGCAACATGACTCTGCACAAAGAGCTGACTTCCTTTAGAGCATTGCCTCAACGCAGGCGCGGCTGCCTCAGATAGCAGGGCCTGTGAAGTCAGAGACTTTTGAAATCAGAGTTGTCAACTCATAGCTCTTGATTAGTGCTGAGCTAATCAGGCTGATGAAGGGAGGCTTCTCTGAAAGCACTCAGACGCTGCAGAGAGGCCGTACAAGGAAGAGAACTGCTGTTGGAAGTGTGCAGGAATCCAGTACAGCCCATTCCAGTAAAGCAGCCTTGGCTAAGTCACACTCCCTGATAGCTGGGACCAGCTCAGAGTACACTGAGGGAGATTTACAGGAGTCTTGATGTGTTATGGGCAGCCCTACACCCATCCTGCAAATGGCTCTCTTTAGAACTACACAGAAGCCCCTGGTTAGGTTCCTAAATTCTCAGCATCCAGACACTGAGGTGCCCTAACTTCCCAAACAGTCCGAGCATTCGTGCTGCATCCAGCATTTTGCAGGCTGCCTCTATTAAATAGCCATTGGCCATAAACTTAGACAAGACAGTTCATTTGTAACATTAAAATAAATAGGGATTTCACTGAAACCCTTCAAGTGAAATTCTTCTCCCAGGTGCACCAGGTGAAGCTAAATCCTTTGTCATTTAAGGACATGTGGGTTCATCAGACCTGGAGCAATGATGAACTGGAGGCATTTCAGTTCTTGATCATGGCAGTTTTACCACTCCATACATTAAGATAACACTGAAATATTTCACAGCTTTAGGACATTTCAAAAAATGAGGAACCTGATGCTTGTCAGCGCTGGCTAAAACCACTCAGAACCCTGTGGATGTACACGCAAATTTTCACTCATGCAACCAAGACACGTGGCTTTGTCTGCATATTTCCACAATATCACAATATCTTTTTAGTACGTGCTGCCTGAGAGGGGTTTGGAGGGCAGCAGACTGGCCTCAGCTGGGAGATCTTCAGCTGAAGGAGATGTACATGGTACTGCCTTTTATCAAGCAGAGGACGATGAGTCTGAATTGGAGCTTGCAGGGCAGAGGCAGGAACAGAACAGTCGAAATTTTAAAGTCATTAAAAAAGAAAGAAATTGCTCACCTGACAAGGATCTAGATGGGAGAAGGTAAGTCAGGCATGGAGACAGGAGGAGCTGGACTGAAGCAGTGTCCAACTGCCCAGCTGTACTTGGCTCAAATCATGGAGAGCCCCCAAAATCTGAGTTTGGCACTGTTCCATGGCAAGCAAATACCTGTGAAACCTGCTGCTAACATGTGCACTCCATCAGTATGGATGGCAGAGACCAGGACAAGGAGAACTTGACACTAGGAAAAGGAGAACTTGACACTGGGAAAAGCTCCTCAGAGCCTGGTGCAGAGATCAGGCAATAGGTACTGCAGTCCTGGTGTGTCTATATAAAAATGTTTACATATATATATATAGACATATATACATTGACAAAGAAAATCAAAGTTGGATGGAGGGTTTGGCACAGTCTTCTTTAAACCTGTGCTCTCTTTGTATAATGTAGCTATAATAATGTAATTTTATGGCAATGTAGTTAGCATAGTTTTAATAATAGCTTTCTCCTGCAAGCTGCTGAATATTCTCTTGTTCCTTAAGTTATTGCAATTTAGGATATTGTTCCCTCACAGGGACAGGCCTTATTTTCCAAGTATAGGCAGCATTTGGGGAGGACAAATTTCAGTTTCATTTCCCCTGGATTGCCATTACACACACTGAAAAGATAAGCTACTAAAAAAAGGAACTGAAATGAGCAAAAAGAACTGGGTTTTTTCTGGCTACTGTATTGTTTCTGTTTTACACCTTAGCAAATTCTGTCGTGAATGATTAATTCAGGCCCAAGTCATTAGATGAGGCAAATGTGCTGATTCAAAACATGACAGGAATGCAGGAGGAAATGAAAGAGAATAAGCATGGTAAATATGCAAAACATTTTACAATGAGATTACTTCTGCCAGGCCAAGGAAATAAAGTTTTACTAGCTTGTGCTACATGCAAATAACTGGAATTATGACTTGCAAAGTAAACCTTGGAAATCTCTGTATTCAGATTAATACAGACATTCAATAACACAGGAACAGGGTTTTTTTAGGCTTTTGGACCTACTTTGTATACTTGAAGTAACCATGGTGAAATCTGCTGGCAGAGGATAGAGTTTTGGGTATTTACACCTTAAGGTATGAAGCAGTGGCTTAGGTATTCAGCCTGGGAGCCAGAGGAAAACGTTGAGCTCCTCTGAAAGATTCCTTAATTCCTGCCTGAGTGCCAGTATCCAAGTGTTTCTTGTACCCCCACTGGAAAGATTCCCCATCACCTCTCCTCCTTAGTGACAGGGAACATCTTTCCAGAGCCTATTTTCCATGATTTTCAACCCCACCTGGCCCTGCATGAGTGGAATTCAGAGTTTGCTGATGGCACAGGGCACATTTTGCAGGAGATAACTCTTTAAGGGCAACTTCATAGGTGAGAAGATCACTTCTCTTTGAGGCTGAGAAAGGAAAAGGGGGGGAAAAAAATCAATTCTACATTGCTGGCTTTTCTGGAGATTGGATTAGAAACAAGCAAGCACAGAAGCTGGTAAGTGGCCTCACTCCTTGTGAGCAATCCTGGCTGCTCAGGTGTTTCTTGGAAGGATGTGTCTATTTATTAACTTCTCACCAGGGCTCGTGGGAGTACATCTGGGAATCAGCTCCTCTGACCAAACCCAAGTTGTTATTTGTGATAAAGAAAGAACATTGGTAAAGCTGGGAAATTCCCAAAGCACTGCTTCATTTTAATCCAAGATTTCCATGGAGGTTCTCGAGCTGAAGGTACTGAAGGGCCTTGGCTGAATAAATTGAGGGAGTCTTTCAATAAGGATAGTGAAGCCACTGGATTTTGGAAGAAAAGAATGTAAAAAAAGAGTAAATTACTTTGTGGCCATTGAAAGGAAAATTGAAAATACTTAACGTTCTAAAATGTTTTAGTTCATAACTGAGCTATTTCTTTTACTGTGATACATTCACATTGCTTAAGGTCACATTAAATCAAAAGTGGAGCTTTCTGTTTGAAAACTATTAATGATAATTTCCACAGATTCAATTTTTTTTTCAAAAAAATACATTTGAAACCACCTTATTCATGGAGAACTGCCTCTTTCCTGCAAGTGACTTTTATTTTGATAAATCTGCATGTTCTGTGGAAAGATTTAAAAGTATTCAACCACTTCTGGTCATGAAACACGTAGGATAAAAGCCAATGTTAAATATCTATATCATACATCTATTTAAATATCTGATTTCAGTTTGTGACTTTTTTTTCCCCCTATACTCTTCTTATAGAGACATATAACATCTTAAAAACTGATTGTGCCTCTAAGTGCCTCTGTTTTCAAGATTCCTCAGGCTGAAATCAGAAAATCCTCAAAACGCTGGTTCCTTAACATCACAAGATGCAAGCACTTGCAATCAATTTGCACTTTTGAAATGTCAAGCTGTTGTGTATTTGGTAAAATGAAACAAACAAACAAATTAATTCACATAAAATAAGACATTGTTTTTCTAATAATCAAAATTATTTTAAGATGCAGCTTTTCTCTTGGAAGGTAAGAATAGTTTCCAACAAAGTATAACTGAAAGAATAATCATATTAAGCATGTTTTAAGGCACCATGTAATGTTCATTCTCACTATTTTTCACAACTACATTCTGATCATTACCTCATTTCTTTATCTGGAGAGCCAATAAATGACAAATGGGATGCATTTTTTATGACTCAGCATTTCAGTTATTTATTAAGTTAGCTCTAATATTTCCGTTGCCTTTATCAATTACCTGAAAAAAAAAAAACCCCAACAAATCAATATCTGATAGGGCATCGTGGTGTGTAGCAAAGTATATAAGCATGGGGTTTTTGCTGCTCAGTCTCAATTTGTCACTTTGAACCATCTGACTGAGAGAAGTGACTCTTAAATCCTCCTCATATCCCTGTTATCTGATTTGCAGGAACCCAAGACTTAAGCAACCATGTCCAGCTCCGGCAAGGAAGAGCTCCTCCACACATTTAAAGGGATTCCCTTTACCACCAGGTCTTCTCCAGAACTTTTAAAATCCTTGCACACTTTTGATGCTAGAGAAGATGATGTCCTTTTGGTTTCCTATCCCAAATCTGGTAAGTGTTAGTTTTAAATGTTAATTTCACATGAGTCTCATTTGTGTGTTTCGTGTTCTCTGCTTAAACTACTTGGGAAATGTCTGTGTAAAAGAAATAGGAAGGGATGTTTGAGTATGTGAATCTATTATTCTGTCAGTAAGTGTTCAGATTACAAGAGAGATGGGTCATTTATATTTCGATTCTGTAATTGAAAATAATCTCAGGTGTTTTCATGCTGGAAAGCAAATAAATATTCCTTACCTGTAAGCAAAATCTGCACTTGCAAGATTTTCTTGAGGACTTTCTACATTCAATTAGTCAAGAATTGTATGAAGTTATTTGTGTGGCTCTTGGCTATAGATTTATTAGTTTCTTATGATCTCTCCACCCACCTCTCTTGCACAGAGGAGCACACAGCAAGGGGGAGCTCGATCAGAACTTTCCAAATATACAGACTCCAGTTATTGTAAGGAAAAAAACCGCAAACAAACAGGTTATTCTAAAACAAATTACAAAAACAATATAGTCACCTCTCAGCTGACAGAAGTTTGTCTGATGAGATGGTTTTGGTACCAAAATTAACACTTCTCTCAGAGTTACACTGTAATTCAGCTACAGCCCTGATTTTTTTAAGTGTTTATGTATTTGGAGCCAATGGGATTATTTAGTCCCATTATGTAAAGTTTCTTGAATCTGGAGGATTAGAAATATAACTTTTTCACTAGCAAGCTGTTTCCAAATGAAAAATGCATTTTTCACAGTAATAAATATTAATCCTATTTTGTTTGTTTGTTTGTTTATTTTGTTTTCTCAAAATTACTTTTCTGTAGGGACCCACTGGCTTGCAGGAGTTATAACAAAGCTCTACAACGCTCAAGTTACAATAACATCTCCCATTGAATTTGGAGACATTTCCCAGCTGGAAGAGCTGAATAAACTCTCATCAAAGAGAATCATCCCAACACACTTAGACTACAACATGTTGCCTCCAAATTTCAAGAAAAAGCAATGCAAGGTAAGGCAAAAATGACATCAAAGCAGTAAAATACGTAGAAAGTCTACTAGGAATCTATTTTGCCCTGATTGATGCCTCCTGCAGCCACCTAGAAACAGAGACTAGACAAGAGTAAGGGAATAAAGACAGGTATTTATTTGAAGGGCCTTCAAGGTACACCCTGGGGGAGCCAAAGGCTGCTTCCAAAAAATGGACCCCAAGATGGACCCCAGGTCACGAGTTCTTCACACTTTTATAGGTTTGGATCATTTGCATATCAGGGTTAATTCTCCAATTAAAGCCCCAGTTTAACGATGTAACTCCCCTCAGCTTGATCCCCTTAGAATCTTTAGTTTACACATTTTGGGCCTAAAAACAGCCTGGCTGTCCTTGAAGGCAAAGCCTGGAGAGGCTTTGTTATGTCTGCCCAGTACAAGAGAGCAGGAATTACAGGCTACAAGGAACTTCAGAGTTACACTCTAAGCAGTACAGGATTTAAAAATATAGAATTTAAAACCTAAGGCATCATGATGATCCTTAAAAATTTTTGAATGATTTGCAGTTTTTAGAAGTGTTTTGCTGTGAATTTTGGAGACACAGCTGACCAGCAGTTGAAGGCAGCAGGAACAGAGAATTGGACTTGGGACTGGGCTCTGCTCCTGCCCCACTGCTCCCATGGGTGACTTCTGCACCAGGCACCACACAAAACAGAACATCAATATCTTTCAATCAGAAATCTCTCATCGGGAATGGGGGTGTTCTCATGACCCCATTTCCTACTGTCTTAGAAAATCTTGGGTACTTACAGGCTGTTCTGGGATTAAAGGTACTCTGCCCCTCCTGCTGGAGCTGTGGGAAGAGCCCATAAAAGTATTGGGCAAACAGAGGAGAAATGAAATGTGGGAGGCAGATCCAGATCAGAGTTTTGAGTTCACAGAATCACAGAATCACAGGGATTGGAAAAGACCTTAAAGATCATCATGTTCCACGGCTCATGCCCCACTTACTAGACCAGTTACTCCTATGCTAATGTGGGAGATCTTTAAAAACATAAACTCTGGGTCTCAGATTTTCTATAAAAGTCAGGAATTTAAGGATCACTCAGATCCAGACTTTTGGGACAAAGCTCATTTGAATGAAAGGCCAATGTTTATGCTTTGCAGCTGTCCTTTGAATGTTAATTAGTAAATGCTTTCATATGTGAGATATAGGAGATAATTTACTGACTCAAGGTTAAAGTTAACACGGACTCTTTCATAAAACATAAACATTACCTAGCTGGGGCAAGCACACCTCTGTCCACATGGAATTGTTTACTAATCACTAGGGACTCCTTACTAAGTAAATACATTTTTAATTTAATGGCATAGTCACCGAAGGAGGAATCCTAAAGGAAAGGGTTTTGACACTGCAAACTGCCTATGACAATGCTCTATTTACACACAGAGCTTCTCTAAAATAAAGGAAGGATATTATCATTAATAACTGCATTTTCTTTGTTTACAGATGATCTACATCAGCAGAAATCCAAAAGACACTGCAGTTTCCATGTTTCATTATTACAGAGATAACCCAAACCTTCCCACTGTAGACACCTGGACTGCTTTCTTTGACTTGTTCTTAAAAGGCAACGGTAAGGATAAATATTTTCTCCTTGCAGTTCACGTTAGTTTATTATGCACAGAAAGAGTTAAGAAATTTGACCTGGATTATTATTTTTGTTTAGCTTGGCATTAGAAATTATCCCCACTGACCCCACATGGATAAGGAGTGTGAAAACTCCTTATTGCACTCCTTATCCGTGTGGGGATAAATTCTAATGCCAAGCTAAACAAAAGCAAAGAACAGGATGCTCTCTTCAGCCCTGCAAGGAGTCATTCTGAGAAGCAACTTCATCCCTCCAGCACAGCTCTCTGCAGGTTTTGCTGCTCTTTGCTGCCCTGGGCGAGCAGGGTGGTGGCTGGTGACAGGGCACGTGAGGGGACTGTCACCAGGCTGCAGGGACAGCTGTGACTGCAGGTCTGGTGTCTTCTCCAGGCTGGGAGATGGCCCTGGGCAGCCCAACAAAGGAGCCTGGACATGTTCCTAAAGCCCTTCTGCACACACTCTCCCTCATGTGTTGTCTCAGAAATGGGGTCCAAAGACCAAGGACAAGAGGGAGATTTTTTTAGGAGTGGTGGGATGGCAGCTGGCAACAGGACCTTGTTCACATTGGCCACTCCCATTTTTAGTGTTTTATTACTCCTTTGAGGACATGTGTCACCACAGTGATGATAACAGCAATAACAACTGGTCAGCTTGAAAACTCTGAAAGAAAAGTGCCACTGCCGTCGTCACGGGCTCACATCAGAGCTCCAGGAGTCAATTTGTTTATGGCCTCCTCCAGGCTTTGGCTCAGGTCTGGTGTTCTGAGTTCAGAGCAGCCCTAAGGCACATGCTCCAGTGATCTGCAGGATCTTGGCTTGTTTAGTATCAACTCTGAATGTACAATAGTGAGAAAAAGGAAAGAGGATTCTATTCAAGGCCAGGTTGGATGGGGCTCTGTTGGCACTAAATGATCTTTAAGGTCCCTTCCGCTCTGAACCATTCTGTGTTTCAATGATTAAACTTTAAAAGCATCTCCTATTTACCTGTAAATTATTAGCCACCTTCTATTTTCCAAGTGCCTATGTGTGGCATGAATAGATAACCATGTTGGTTACAACAGAAATTTAGGTAAGAGGTGATGGAAGAGGAGGGAAAGGTGGTAATTTTTGCTCCTAGTAGAAACATTTCAAGGCTGTGCTGCTTGATCCAAATCCTGCAGTACTCTTGCAGAGCTAATATCGTCCAAAACAAGGGTTAGGACACACAGGGACAGCTGTAATGAATTCCCTGCAGCCTCCAAGGCTCTCCTGAAGCCACCAGGACTGTGCTATCACTGGCCACATCCCCAGAGTAGCTGGCCAGGGGAGCAGGGTTTAATTGCACACTGTGGAGCCTTGCACATGCCTTGCTCTTAGAAACTACTTTATCTGCTGGAGAGGGCTACAGACTGGAGCATTCAGCTTAATTATAGCTATTAATTGTAATTCATACTTAATTATAACTCACAGTTTGCAACCAAAATGATGCCCATTGCAAGATTATAATTTTCTGGTGGTGGTTAGAAAGCAAAGTCACAGTTTTGGAGAATGCTGGCTGAGCTTGCTCTGTTCAGGCCTCTTCTCATTGCCCTGCAAGGGGTTTTCATCTTGCCTTTGAAATGGAGAGGTCAGAATTTTGCTTTTTAAAAGAAAGCTGAAATTTAGCTGTGTTCCCATGGTTCAGCAAATGGGACATTCAGACAAAACAAATCAGCCACAAACCATTTTATCCGTGTCACTGGCTGAATGAGGCTTTTGCATAAGTTCTTTATGTAATTCTTCTTCAGCATTTAAAAATTATACAGATTCCCTTCTGCTGGGATGAAAGAGAGGTAACAACAGTGTGCTCCATTTACCAGGCTGCTCATTTCATCTCCTGCTGAGGTGATCATATCTCTGTGACCACAGACATGCAGTCATCTGTGAGATGTTCAGATCTTGTTAGGCCAGTGCATTTTCCTTCAGCATTTGGCCTTTCTTTAGATCTGGAGCCTGTTTCCACTACAGAATCATATCTCAGAATAGTATCTGCTATGAAAACAAATTCCAACAAGAAAGGAAACCTCTTTGGATGTTACTTTTGTAAGTTTGGGTCACTTGACACAAAGAACTGCCTCTGTTTTAGAGGCATACAGGGTACATATTACAAAAGGATCATTCCCCTAAATGAGTGAGATACCATCACAGTTATTTATGACTGAAGTTTATCTAAATCTCTTTTACATGGGTTTTCCTTTCAGTTGTCTGCGGATCCTGGTTTGATCATTTCCTAAGCTGGGAAGAACATGAAGATGAAAAAAACATCCTCTTTTTGTTCTATGAAGACATGAAGAAGGTAAATATGCTCTCAGAAGGCATTACTTGTAAATTAGCATCATTAAAACATCAAAGAGGAAATTATAATGAAAAAGGAGAAAGAAGGAAAATGTGAATATATATCTTTGGACATACTTTATATTTGCATAGAATTTTATATTAGTGAAATAATTCTGACTGCACAAGCTATAGAAATATTAAATCCTGTGAGAGTTGCATTTCTTAGATGCAGGAATGGGACTCATATTACACAATTTTCCTCAGGCTAAAAGAAAGAATTTTAAGTTCTTCTTTTTTTATCCTATGGAATGACCAACCAAGGACATCTATTGAGGGCCACACATTAATTGCCATGCCTGACATTTCAGGTGAAATTTTCAAAAAGTGATGTAAGACAACAGAACTACTCATGTTTTGGACTTGTGTTCCCAATAAAAAAGAAAATTGGAGACTAGAGGGGTAGGGGAAAAATTTTGATGAAAGGAAAATTTTCTGTTCTTGAAAAATTAAAATATCAACATAACTTAGCTTCCAGAGAATGAATTTTTAGGTGAATAGAAAACATTTTCTAGTGTCTCCATGAAAATAGGTTTGTTCATTTCTTGGGGGAAAAAAAAATTCCACTACTAGGAATAAAAACAAACCATTTTGGATGCTGAGTCTCTTGTGAGATCTCGAGATACAGCACGTCCAATGAAATAAGCTACTTACACAGGAGATGGGCTTTGAGTATTTCTCTGTTTCCAGTGAAATAATTCTGAGAGACAGGAGAACATTTTACCTGAACTGGGAGGTAAAATTGAAAATGTGACTGTATTTGATATGACATACTCTGTATTTATTCATTTCTGTGAGTATGGCTAAGAGGGGAAGCAGATTTACTGTACCTGTCATCTGCACAGCCCAATGACATATTCAGCTTTGCTTGAGAGCAAATAAATGTGTCACAAACTCATTGTGTAATAAAAGGGATCCTTTTCAAATCAGCTAAAAGTCTTATCATCAGCCCAGAAATACAAAAGCTGCATTTTTCTTATACCTCAGGATCTCCCTAAGGTTGTAAAGGAAATCACTTTGTTCCTGAGTTTAAATGTCAGTGACAACGATATCCAAAACATCTGTGAGAAGTCCTCGTTCTCAGAGATGAAGAACGACACAGAAAAGGAGAACAGCGATCCCACTCACACCGTGTGTGCTCTGACATCCAACAGGAAGCTGATTTTCCGAAAAGGTAAATTCCAGTGGGCCTAACACAGCAGAAGGAGTGGGAATCCAGACAGAGGTGGCAGTGCAGGTCTTTCCTGGAGTCTTTGGGACAGCTCTGGGAAGTGATGACAGGATTCTTCAATCTGAACCCTCTTAAAAATCACGTCCTGAATTCTCCGGCTGCAAATTCAGATTTGTACTAGAGAAGCACAGAGGAGTCTGAACTACAGCCTTATTCATATTGCTCTGTGGGAGCTGCTGAGCCAAAAGGTTCACCCAGAATTACTCTTTAGCTGCCTTTTTTGTTTATCTAAAAGTTGACCACCTCAGTGTTTATCAGTCTCTCTGGTATCACCCACCAAGGTCACTTGGTTGACTAGAATAAAAAAGAGCCAGACACATTCCTTCTGAATGAGACTGCTCTTATCACCCCTTATCTTACTGAAATACTCCTGAGGAAGGAATATGCTGACAACAACAACAAAAGAATGGTCATAGGTAACTTCCAGACCTTGGAAAATCTTCCACAGTGCTTAGCTCAGATGTGATTTTAAAATACCCACAGGAGGTGTTTTCTTGCTCCTGGCATTTCAGAAGCTTCCACAGGTTTGGATAATAAGTAAATCAAACCCCTCGTTTTTACATGTATTTTGATTATTTTGATTTAGTTAATTTTTGAACAATAATTGACAGTTTAAAAGTAAGAGTTGTTCCAATTAATAAATAGAGAAATGTTACCTTCTATTAATTCACAATGGTTTTGCCAGTCAGCAGACACAAATGACAACATATAGTCTGTCGAGAAAAAAGAAACAAAAAAATGAGATGCATTTTTCAGAGTCAGTGAACTTTGACAAAGAGATGATGAAAATTTTGAAAAATCCCAACAGTTTCACTTACAAGTAGTTCCTATGCAAATCCCAGACATTTAGCAAGTTTCAGCCAGTTTACAGAAGATTTATATGTATATATTATGCTTCAGGCTCTCTTTTCCTGTCCTTTCTGACTAAATGCTATTTTAGTCAGAAAATGGGATGGCTATTTCAGTCAGGTTTGGGGTGCAGGGTCTTTAGAGCATGCCCATGAGGGGAAACTGTAAGCATTGTCTCATAAAAATGTGTCACTTTAAATAACAATTTCCTTTTTGCTCAAACTGGGCAACAGTTGAAACACTTTTCTGATCACCAGTGTCCATGGCCACCCAGAACTATTTAACTGCCCACTTAAGTAGCTGGACATCTCATCCATAAAAATTCCCAGAGATTAGGAGCAGGTGTGAGGGTGGGATTCATCCATCAGGCCATTCTGGCCTCTTTTTCTAGGAATCTTCTTTTGTCAGTGGCTTTTCAGCTACCATTCATTTAATAGGTTTAGATGGTGACGACAATTATCTGTAAAAGTCCCTTCCAACCCAAACTGTTTTATGAATCTGTGATTTTTTTAGACTATTTACAAGACCATGTAGTAGAGAGACTCTTGACAAGGGCCTGCAGTGACAGGACAAGGGGCAATGGCCTCACCCTGACAGAGAGGAGGTTTAGATGGGCTATGAGGAGGAAATTGTTCCCTGTGAGGGTGGTGAGGCCCTGGCACAGGGTGCCCAGAGAAGCTGCGGCTGCCCCTGGATCCCTGGAAGTGTCCAAGGCCAGGTTGGATGTGGCTCTGAGCAACCTGGGATAGTGGAAGGTGTCCACATGGCAGGGGGCTGGGACTGGATGATCTTTAAGGTCCTTTCCAACCCAAACCATTCTGTGATTCTATGATTTCCTCTCCTGACTGTGAAAAACCCCAGGCAGAAACCTTTAACTGCATTCAACTAAGGCATGGTAAGATGTCCCTCTGCCCAGATGACCAGGAGCTCTAATTCCACCTTGGAAAGCTGCTGCTCTTCCACCACTTGTGTTGCTGGCACTAATCAGCTCTGAGGATGAGGGTTCATCAGCCTTTATGGATGATGATCCAGATCCTTCTGCCAGAGTCTCACCAGAACAATCATGATCCTGACGTACCACAGTGACTGGGGTTAAGAATATATTAATATCTGTGCCAACTGCAACGTTCACAAAACCAGGCTGTTTTAAAATCATTTTCTTCTCCACATATTGCTCACTTCACTCTTCTTTCTGTTCCTGCTTTCCTAGGTGCTGTTGGTGACTGGAAGAACTACTTCACTCCGAAGCAGAATATCAGGTTTCAGGAGATATTTAATGAGAAAATGAAGCTCAGCAAGATGGCAGACAGTTTCATCTATGAATTTTGAGTCCACGTGAAGAACAATATCCACTTATCAACAAACATACACAGACCAGCCGGGGGAAAGCTCTGAATGGGTGTTCCCATTCAGTTTACAATGCTTCCAATAGGAAAGATTGTAAACATGGAGTTTCTGAGAACAGGAAAGTTCTGAAACAATGCAGAGCTAAACTCAGTTCTCAGAGGGCAGGTGTACATGGTTTCACAGAGTCAGGTGTCTGACAACCTAATCTACTTCATCATTTATTTATTTTTTTTTGCTCCAAGGGGATATGAACAGACTTTGTAGACCTGAGTTAGGAATTTTACCCAAGATAATATTAAGAGAAAAACAAAAACCAAACTTCTAAGAAACTGAATATATAAGAAATTTAAAAACCAAAAATGACCAAGAATTTGGCCCCAGACTTGCTCCTTCTATGATACACCATGATTTGGAAGTGCCTATCTTATAGGACATCGTTATTGATAATGAAGTTGAAAACTGCAGCATTTGAAGATTCGAAGTCTGTTTACAAAAATTTTTTTTTTTTTCTTTTTTTAACAGTATGTAGTTCTTTGATGTAACTTATTTCTGGGTTAGGTACCAGAGAGTCTTTGTGTTTTAAATACGACTGATACAAATCCAAATAAATTCCAGAACTACATATTGGGCAACCGTAAATGTTTCCTTTCCATTTGATTTTCTTCCTGCAAAATGCCTGTTCCCAGTGTTTCAATGAGAACTATTTTACTTCCCACTCCTTGTGCAATAGAACCAAACCACGACTCAGAGATAGCTTAATCTGAACACCACTTATTTATTTACTCTGCCCTGGTAAGTCAGATCTTCCAAGAATCAGCTGTCTGTGTCCACATCCCAGGGACTGTTCCACCCAACCATGCAGTTCCAAGGCAGAACAATCATAACAAAAGCTGACTGAAAAGAAACTCGTGCAGACAAGCACCATGACTCTGCTCTGACTCCTGTGTGTGAGGGAAGCTCCTCCTCTGGGTGTGTTGTTTCTGAGGTACAGCTTTGTTTCATCACACCGATGTCTTTCCAGCCACACACTTCACACTTGCCAGGCAGCCCTTTCATTTCATACCTGCTTTGTGCAAGCTGGCATCAACACCTACTGATTTTGTACCTGCACAAAGGACACAGAAGTTATGGTGCTGAGGAGAGCGAGAGAAAAGCCTGTGTGCAGTCCCTTGCCATTTACCAATTCAACACAACCGGAGGGAGATGATGCCCTGCTCTACGCAAATGACCCCTCTGATGTGTGACTTCACTCTTCTGACACTAAAATCACTCACTCTCCCCCCAAAATGCCACTGCTGCCCTCCTTTCAGGTGTCATTCTTCCACTATTAATAAGTGGCAAGAGATCAGCTAATGAAAATGCTTGAACATTTTACTTAGAGACTTATTTTTTTCTGGCCCTTTGAGCATGGAAGAAAAGCCAGAGGGTCCTTGGGGAAATGAGGTTTGCAAGGGAGTTTAGCTGCACTAAGACTGATGTAAGCAGCATTTGCATCACACATAAAGCATCATTTACATCAACATCATACTCACAACAGAACTGTGTGTGAAGGGACAGGATGAGGACGTGCCTTGTGCATCAAGGTAAGCTTGGTAAACTACTTAAACCTACCCATCAGCCAGGGAGGTGGCACTGTGCTGCTCAAAGTGCTGTTAGTTCCCCAGCTGCTTCAGGGGGATGAGGAATTAATCAGTTTACAGCACTTCCTACTGGTTGAATTAAGGATTTACTTAGATTACAAAAAAAAAAAAAAAAAAAAAAAAAAAAAAAAAGGTACAGCAGGATTTACCAGGTGAATGAAACAGGGCTAGGCCTTGTGTCTCTGTGCTATCCAGGCTCTGACACCGATGACAGCAGCCTAATTAAAGCAGCCCAGACTTGAGTTCCCTTGCTCCTCAGCAGGGGCAGCAGCACAGAGGCACTGCAAAGCACAGATGTAACTTGTTCTCCACATTGCCATGCACTGCCTGCAGCTTTACCCCCCAAATCCCCTGAAACCTCTTGACTTCCATTATAAATCAAATGTGTGCTTTCTCTGAACAAAGTGCTCAAAGAGTTGATGCACTGATGTGGCGAGTCAGGACTAGGGCTTGTTTGCAAGTTATCAGAACTACTGCCCATAAAATCTGTTCAGACTCCAGGTGAGGACAAGTGTAGGTCCAGGTCCTTTAAGAGGCAGCATTTGGGGAATGGAATTAATCCAAAGGTAGATCATGATAAATATATCCAGGAAAACTGAAAGTTCATTAAATGAAATGAATGGGAGTGTTTTATATTTGTCTAAATTGGGTAAAAGGCCATGAGGTGGAGTGGTTGAGGGCTCTTGGGTCTGTTCAGCATCTAGGTAAATTTATATTCCTGAGGCACCTGATTTTGGCCACTGCTAGCTTCTTCAGTGGCCTTTCCACGGCTTCCCATCCTTAATTTTACAGGTATTTTAACACAACTCCCTTCAGTCATCTTTCTTGCAAAGTGAAGAATTCTGACTGGGCTACTGCTGCCACTGAACCTGATTCCTTTCTTCCATCATCCATTTTATCCTCCCACAACCCTTTGGAATGCTACAGCCTTTTCAACGCAAAAGAAACAAAACGCGCAGTATTCAAGATACAAACCACTGAATTATACAGTGGATTAATAATTTTTATCCTATTTTCTACATATTATTTTTCTAATAATTCCTGGTTTTTGAACTGCTAGCACACACTTCAAACCAGTACATATTTTTCTGAATTATAACTGCTCTGTAAAAATGGATGTTTCAATGCATATGACATTAGGATTGTTTTCCAATTAAGCTCATCTCATTTTATATGTAACTCCTCAGTTTCACCAGCCCTTCTCTTTACTAACCTGAATAATTTGGTGTCCTTGCCTCCACACTGCTCACTGCTCATTCTCTTTAATGCCTCCCCCAGAACAGGGGGAATGCTCTGTTAAACCAGAGCCACACCCATAAACACCTGTATCTAGGATCAGAAATGGGGATAGACCAACCTGTCCCAGAACAAAAGAGAAAAACAAACCCACCATCCAAAGATTTTTCAGACAAGTGCACTACTGGTAAGTTTTTCTAACCCATTTATGCCTCAGGTTCACATATAAGAGTGGTTTTCTTCTGTACAGCATTATTGCTCTTACAATGGTGACAATTAGGATTTGTCCTGCTGGGTGGAACTAGATTAAACTCTAAAATTTAGAGTTATTTCTGGAAAAAGGAAATAATGTTTTAAGAACACATTACCAGAAAAAAAAAAATTAAAACCAAAAACCTTCCCCTATGGACTCTGGAAAAACTTGTTAACTAATGTGTGCTCAAGGTTTAAGAGTCTTAAAAACTCGAAATCAGCAAGTATTAAAAAATATCTCTGACTTCAAAAGCCTGAGATAGATGTGATTTATATTGATCTGAAATGAATTAAGGTCAGAACCTGTTACAGGAACTGGAGAGGAAGATAAACTGAATAGGAGAAAGAGCAGATAAAAACAAACGAATGGAGTCAGAAGTAGGTGAAGGTGTGCAGGTGATTAATTTGGGTATCAAATCTGTCCACGTTCACCATCATAAGCCGTGTGGCACATGAACTTGGGAGTTTATCATTTCCAGTACAGAAACTCACCACAAGCCAGCCCATAACTGTTCTTTACTCAAAAGACTAGAGAAAGTTGTTTATTTTGAGATAATCAGCTATTTTTTCGTAATAGCTTATTACAAATATTTACATAATTTCCTTTTTTTTCCATTTCACATAATCATGATAGAACAGCCCACATTACCTAAGGTCTTTGGAATAGGCATTTTAAAGTAAAATACAAGTGCTCAGGTGACCAAAAGATGATTTCAAAATAAGCCCAGTATAACAAAAAAGACCACTCTGAGTGAGTAACACCCCTCTAATCAAAGGCAGTTGTGGTGTCACTGGAACACCTTGGAAAAAAAAAACCCCACCTGTACTGGAACAGGCCTTGGAAAAATATTCTACACATTTGAAGCTTTCCTGGAACTTAAGATTTCACCTCTAAGGGAACAGAATTACCCTCATTGTCTCTGCCCCTCTGACCCCTAAATCCTTCATATGATTGAGGCTCTTTTATAAAATCATCTTTTATAAAATCAAGATGAGTAATTAAGACATCCCTCATCCTACTCTGTAATTAGGCTTTCCACTGCAGTGTGGCCAATACAAATCTGAACTTTTCAGGCAGCAGATCATGCATATACCGTATCATTTTTTTGATAAACAGTCTCTAGAGCTCTTTTATCCTTCATATTCTTCCCAATGTAAGATTATACCATGTTCTTCTAAACAAGAATTCATCAAAGTGAAAACATTGATGTCCAAAATGTGCCTCTCCTCTGTCAAAGTCCATGGGATTTATCCAGCACAGAACCCTAAAAAGTGACTGAAAGGAGACACTTAAATTTGGGTGACTTAGAGCTGATTAGTACAGTAAACAATTTATCTGTTGAGTGTAGATAGGCAGTAAATAATTTCAGTTCAACATTTTGCTTTGTGAAAGGAAGTAAACACAAAATTAATCAGAGGCCAATATATCAGGTGATATTATTCTGGGAGTGTCTATTTATCAGAGAAAATAAAATGACAAGCCATTATCATTCCCCTCACTTGTAATTGCTTGTGTAACATGGGTATTTTTATTTTTTAGCATAACCCAAACCAGAATTTTGACTCTGATAAATACTATTGTATTTGTAATGTACAATACAAATCCTATTTTCCATAAATAGAAGCATGTAAACCAGCTTTAACATGCTAAAAGTAGTCTGTATATATATTTTATATAAACCCACAAGCAACTATGGTTTGGAGTTTGGTTTTTTTCTTAAAGAGCAGCTACTTTTCCATCCAATAAACTAAGAGACTTTTATTTGGCTTTAATTCATTTGTGGTTGCAATAAAGTCTTCTTACAAAGAAACTGAGCTTCTGCAAACATCGCAAAGCCAATGGGAAATTTAACTCCAAAACTGGCAAAATATTAATTTAAGCACTTCAATAAAACCCAAAATAAACAGATTCCAAGAGGCACGATTCCAAATGCAATTTAATTATTTATGAGCTTAAAATTGAACACATGCTAAAGTGCTTTTTTAAACTAATACTAACTTGTTTTACAGTAACTATGTCATACTTTAAAAATAGAGGAAGAAGTTTTATTAATAGTATTTTACACCTGACCTCTCCAGCATATGTTAAAACACTTCCTTGCTAAGGACAAAGCCTGTAAAATGCAATCACACAACCACAACACCATGCATTTGATAAAAGAAATGCAAACCACATGAGCAAAAACTGACAGAAGTTTTGTTTGGTTTTTTTTAAGCCTGAACTACAAATCTTCAAGTCATGCGAAATCATTGATCCCTGAAAACAGTCAGATTATGAAATAAAGATGCACCATTCCTGTAGGACAGGCGTGATGACTAAGAGTAGATTTACAGGGCACTCTCTTTTGTAGCATTCCTCCCATTGAACTTAAATGGCTTTTAAAATCATCATGGATATGTTCATATTTTCAGCATATGATCATGAATGTGGGACCTGGAAATAGAGGGAGACACCTTTTTACTGTACTGTGCTGTAAAATGTGAAAGGCAAGCATTCCTTTGGGATATGGATTTACTGAGGAAGAAAAGCAGGATTGACCAACGGCGTTACTCTTTTTCCATCAGTTCCTTATTTCCTTTCCTGCTGTTCTCATTTCTCCCCCTTTCCTTCCCTGCTGAACTGATTTCTTCCAGTTGCTTCCTGGCAGAGTTCACTTTCTCCAGGAGCAGGAATATGTGTTCTGCAAACTCCCTCACAGCTCCACAGCCACCTGTGCTCTTGCAGATGTAGCCAGCAGCTTTCTGAGCAGCTGCACAGGCATCAGCAGGCACACCACTCATGCCTGCCTGCTTCAGGCACTCCACGTCAGACTCCTCATTTCCTAGGGAGGAAGATGACAGACAAGGCAAAATATCACAGAGGGGAAAGAATCAGTATTTTTCTCAGTGTTTTTCTATGTACGCGTTAATGGGATTTTTGAAATTTGGGGTTTTTTCATCACAATCTTCATCTCAGCAGCTCAACAGCACTTTGCACGTGCAAGTCAGTTGTTAGAAAATCTTGGTGATCCATGTCAATGCTGATCACACTTCACAATCTTCAGGCAAGAGAATGGTACTTTTAAGAGCAATAAAATGATGTGAGCAGCTGAATAAGCATTGGCAGGACTCCACACTTCACCTGTCACTGAAACACAGTTTAGCACAGAACCACATGGCTTTCAGTTCTAGTTCTGGCCATTTCTGATTACCATTTCAGAACATAATCTATACAATATCCCTCTGAAATGAACTAGAATTGATTCAAAACCGTCAGTTCTAACTGTACGCTTATCAACATTTTGATAACAAAATGTTTCCTAAAAGCAAAAGCTTTCCTATATCCCACTGGAAAAACAGTGAAGACTTCCCTTACCAAAGTACACACTGATTCACCATTTAGATTGTACCTTAACAAGCCTTAAAATACCTGCTTTTGGTGATTGTGTGCTGCAATGTGCACAGCAATCCCATTAAATTCAGTGTATTTACAAAGAGAAAAGTGGTTTGAAGCTCAGCAGCAATACAAAGTTTCTATTTGTCTATACTACTTAAATTAAATAAACCAAAAGAAAAGGAACTGACCTAAGTAAGCGACCTCTTTCCAGCTCAAACCCATGTCTTCCTGCCAGTCCTTCAGAACCTGTAGTTTATTTGTTACATTAACTTTTGCTACACATCCCAGCTGCATGGCTGACAGTGTTTTTGAACAATCTCTGTCAGAGATGAGTCGAACCTATTGAAATAAAATTAGAATAAGTTCTACATACAAAGAAATATGACATATAAGTTGATTTACTATTACAAAAAAAGTAGTTTTGCTTGTAGAAGCTCTCTCAGGTATCAGAAAAGCATTGAATGATTGGTTTTCAAAACTCAGAGCAGAAGTGATTAGCATCCAAAACCACAGAGTCTTGAGGTACCTTTAGGAAAGTGAAATACCTTTCTGCAGCCCTCCCTGATGGTCAAAAATAAATTTACATTTGTCTTTTTAAATGCAACATGTACAAAAATACCACTAAATATCACAGTACGGTGGCATGGTGACTATCTAGTGCAGTATCATCTAATTAAGTCACAATGTGGAATGAGAGAATTCCCAAAAAAGGTTTCTGTAATATTTGTAGAACATGAAGTTTTCTTCCTTGGCCCCTCTACTTCATAACAAAACTTTACTTACAGTAGCTTCTCACAACATCAAACAAACACTAAAGAGACTGAAGCAGCACAGAACTTTTATCTCTGGAAATTCATTCCAAATTTGAAGTTTTAGGAATGATGTACAAGGTAGGCCAAAACCAGAAGGTAACTGCAGCAGGGCTTTTAGAAATCTCAGATGCAACTCCTTCAGGTTTTCTGTCCAAGATGTAGACAAGCTTATCTTCCCTAATTGCTTTTAAACACTAACAAATGCTTGGCACTGATTTTAAGTACAGAATGAAGTGAAGTGGAGCACAAGGTAGGATTGTATCAGCAACATGTACTAGAAATAAATGAAGCCCAGCACAAAGACCTAGAGGTTTTTAATGAAACATTCCAAGTCAAAGAAGGTATGGAAATGGGCTCCCACAGGCAACAAAACAATGATTACAAGCTTCCCACCCCTTTGGCTTCACAGAAAATGAAGCTGAGGGACTGCTGAAAAACCATCTACTCCAATTCACAGGAGGAGGCTCTGGGGTGACCTCATTGTCGCCTTGCAGTGCCTGAAGGGAGCCCACAGGAAAGATGGAGAGAGACTCTTGACAAGGGCCTGCAGGGACAGGACAAGGGGCAATGGCCTCACACTGACAGAGAGGAGATTTAGATTGGATATGAGGAGGAAATTGTTCCCTGTGAGGGGGCTGAGGCCCTGGCACAGGTTGCCCAGAGAAGCTGTGGCTGCCCCATCCCTGGCAGTGTCCAAGACCAGGTTGGATGTGGCTCTGAGCAACCTGGGAGAGTGGAAGGTGTCCCTGCCCATGGCAGGGGGGGGGGAACAAGATGATTTTTAAGGTCCAACCCAGGCCATTCTATGATTCTGTGAAATGGAGAAAGATGCTGTAACTACTGTGATTGAGAACTTTCTCCAAACACCTTATTTTCCTTTAAGGGTTCTGAGGATAACATTTGTCCCAACTAATATATTATGCTGCTTGATCACAAGTACAGTGAAGAAACTTCAACTTCTATGCTTCAAGAACATAATTTTTTAGAATCTTTTAATGTGCAGGTTACATGAGACACTTCAGAACAGCACTTACCTGGATTCCTCTTTTCTTCAACAGATCAATGCCAACAATATCTCTGTAATCATAGGAGACCATTTCCTTGTGATCTTCTGTCACATAAATGCGACCATTGGTCAGGCATCCATCAATACTGCAAACCAAGAGCTTCACCTCTTTTAGTGGCTCTTTGCCAAAATAGCCAAAGCTAGACAAAAAAATTATCTTTTTAGGATGGAAGTTTTTGCACACTTCAAAACCCCAAATATTTCCCACACAGCTGTAACCTTCAGACAGAAAAATCAGCTTTGAAATTCTTCTTTTCTAATATTTTTTCTCATCACCATCACTCTCCAACTGTATTTTCCCTCTTCAAAGAAACAAACAGAATGATCTAAAAGACAGCTCAGTTATGTCATCCATTTAAAAATTAGGATGAAAAAAGGCACAGAAAATATACTCCATTCCCACCCATGATTTCCTTAGAGTAGCTGCAAACAAAAGGCAGCTGGTGAGATGGAATCAGCTCATGCCCTCTAGACAAACACTCCCATTCCTGTGCATCAGTTATTGTGGTGTGGAGCCTGGCAATCTGGGGCACCTCAGCTGGGAAAGCCAGAGATGATGCTAACACATTGCTGGGGTATATAGTGGGGCTTACACTTTTCACCAAGCTGAACTTTAAAGAAAAAAACCAAACTAGCAAAACCCCACCATACAACAAAGGTAATTCAGTCAATTTCGACACAGACAGGAAAAAACAATGGGCAGAAATAAAGCTGCCCAATTACCTTGGATCTCCATTGCTTACATTCCATACATCATGAATTCACACGGCCACACTTTGAAACAAGCAGCACCAAAGAAATAAGGGAATAAAAAGCACTTTTACCTCAACACTCTCTGCTCTGCAATAGGCCAGTCAATGTCTATATCAATATCCACACTGTGCTCTGCACGCATTTCATAGTAGGCCATTTTACCACCCTGAAGGAAAAAAAAAACCCATTGAAATTTTCTGCTTGGGTCAACACAAACACAAAACTCTACAGTTTAGCACCATGCAATGAAAGCCAAGTGCCTCATTACACAGTGGCCACCATATAAAAGTGAACCATCAATAATGTTTTTGCCAGTGACACAGAACCATTTGAAGGAACCTTCTGCAAGGTTAATAACTATTTCCATTTTACAACTAGAGAAGGTGTCCAAGATGTTATGCATTATAGCAATTACATCACACTAATTTCACTAGATCTTTTAATCAGCAAAATAGTAATACCTTCAGCATTTGTTTAGGAAGACTATGATTATTATTCACTTACTGTTACTTTAATTACCAATGGAAAAATATCCACCACACCTCACTGTTCTGCATCACTATATTGGGATGTAAACATCAGGAAAGGGAAAAAGACTGTTAAAGTTACAATACAAAATTGGCATAAGATTAAACTGGCTGAAAATACAAATTTACAGATTATGACAAGGCTATGACACTGCATGAAGCTCAGTTTCACACCTTTAGTGGCATTAAAATGAATTCTAAGATACACTGGTGAACTCATGCAAAACTCAACTCAGTACTGTATTGGTTTAGGGTTATAGCTACGTAATAGATAGCTATATATAGCTATATAATACATTTATTTGGATAAATTTATTTGCTCTGGAGGATGCTGTTACTGGAACTGCTCTGACTATAACTAGCCCTGCTAAGTTACAAGTAATTAGCTAACTGTTCTGAGGTCAGAGTGCTGTTATTTCACACTGACTGTATCAGAAATCAAAACAGAATATTGAATTCAGAACCTTCTACAGCAAGAGTAGAAGATGTGTTATTCTGAAGAGCATGAAAAACCAGAAGCACTAACCTGCAAGTAGCCTTTCTCAATCAGATGTCTCTTGGCAAAATAAAATGAGCCATTTTCATAGAGCTCCCCAGGCCAGTCCTGCCTCCGGTACCGCTTTGCTGGATTCAGGTTTTGGGGTTCTGTCATCTTGTTTTCTGTTAACAGAGGAAACAAAAAGAAAAAGTAAGCTTTACAGAATTCCTGTTCAGAGTCACTTCACTTCCTAAGCAGCTTTCTGCTGAAAAATTAAGGGTATAATTCAGTCACCAACTTCTCTCACTATTGCCTCTTGTTGCTTAACTTTATAAAGAACTCCAGACTGGTTTGGATTGGAAGGGACCTTAAAGATGATCCAGTTCTGACCCCTTGCCATGGGCAGGGACACCTTCCACTATCCCAGGCTGCTCAGAGCTCCATCCAACCTGGCCTGGAACACTTCTAGGGATGCAGAATCTACAACTTCTCTGGGGAATCATTGAATTGCTTCTCTTTCTTGGAACTGTGGATAAACCGGGGGACTACTCTGTATGCCTAGCAGTGGAAAAGGAAATTTTTCATTACAACTTAAAAAAAAAAACAAACAAAAACCCCAACAACAACAAAAACCCAAGAGGTTATTGGCTCCAAACCTGATTACTACAAGGAGTAAGGGGGACATTCTTCCAGACTGTCCTTGCCAATGTGAAAGAAATACTATTCCTGTACTCCATCTCCTAGTGCACACAGGAATGCCTGAATGTACTCTGATACCTGAAAGGCCCAGCCTGAGATCTGGAAGGTGAAAAAGCAGCATATGTGAGTAATTTTTGCCTGTGAAAACATCTTGGCACTTCCCCAAAATACTTCCTATATAAGGAAATGCATTATGTTAACTCTTCATGAGTGGTTTAATCAGTGTCCACAAACAAACAAATTACTGTCCTAAAGATTCCATATTTTTACCAATGACAATTGTAAATGCAGCAGAAACCAAACCAGGGACCAGAGGCTTTTGTCCTTAAGCCCCTTCAATCCAGATGAACAAAGCAGCTAAAATTCACCAGGTCTCATGACTCAGCAACCATGAGAAAGTTAGAGGGCATTTTTAAACACCCAAAACATCCTGAGGCTTTAGTAGATACACACACACCTTGTGTGTATCATAACCAACTAAAGCTTTGTGCTCACTGAAATAAACATTTCCAGTCAGAGACACCTTTCTCTTTGAGGGTCTATCAATATTAAACCTTAATGCAGAAGGAGCAACAGATCTACACAGTAAAAAAAACCCAAGAAATTCTTTTAACTTAATCAGTATTCCAAAGCTGTATGGAAAAATAAAAAGAAGAAAAACCATTGTATAATGCTGTTGTGAATCATTGTCACCTGAAACATCAATTCCTGAAAGGCCATTTGCATTTATCCTTAAGCTGTTCATGTTGGCACAATGTTCTCCTCAGCCCTTGTAGCTGAATGATTCTTTATCTCTCATCACATTAAAAACTTTTGGATGTAATTTTATGCTGGAGAATTACTTGCTCTTTTAGGTAGGCCTCAAAGCTCTCCTATTTAACAATCTGCCTCTGGCACCAACCACTTCAGGAAGCCACAGGACACATCCACATGAGATTTCTTCTGTCACATTTGTCCCTTCCATCATCTCAAGATGTGCATGTGGCTTCCTAAACTGCAATCCACAGAATCCTGAAATTGCCACCCATGCTTTTGATACTCCTCTTATACTGCACAAATAGTGTCATTTATTTCTCCTCTTAGGAGGAAACAATAACAATGTTCAAGTGTTTATAGGAAACAAAGGTTTAACTTTTATTCCAGCTTATCTCTCAGATCAGGCCTCATTTATTACACATGCTCTTTTACAGCATGATGCTTTCTAAACTCACAAAAAAAATTAACCTGAAGCCATTTATAGCTCAACAGAGTAACTGTAATGTCTGAGTAACTTTCATTTTTAAAAAAAACCAACAAAACCCCAGTGTGACAGTACCTGAAATAACCATTTTTAAAAAACAAAGAAAAAATCTCTGCTTTAACCACAGAAACAAAGCCAACATATATAATGTGTGGAATAGGTCTTTGTACCAAGACAAAAGGTGCTTTGTAGCTAAACCAAGGTACAATCTTTACTTGTAAAAATTCAGTCTTTAGTCATCTTGGCCACTGCAGCTGAGAGGCATATTTTCTCTGGGAAAAACCAGTCATATTCCTCTGGATGAGCTAACCAACATGAGTTCAGCCCTCATGACTCAAAGGCAGTTTGCAACGTGACAGAAGTCAGCAGCCAAATTATCAGGATGAAACAAAGCTTAAGCCTCCAGGCCAAGAGGTTATCATCCCATCCTCACCAAGATTTTACCTCACATTATTGGTCATTAGTTAGCTACTGCATAGCAAGAACAAACAATTTTGTAGTTAGGAGCTCAGTGTCATGTCTGAATACACAGGAATACCCACTAGGAAGAAGTTAACATGTAAGGTTTTTTGGAGCTGTATTTTCAGCCTAGACAAGCTAATATAATTTTAATTTCTACAAAACAATTACAGAAGGGCTGAGCAATGCTTGGTAATATCAAGACAGCAGTGCTTGGAAGGAATTTCTAAGCCATCTCAGATCTCTCAGAGAGACCTCAGTCCATGCCTCAGACATCACTTCCTAAAATACCATAAGTATGAAAAGCAAGCATTTGAAAAAAATAAAAAGTTAAGCATAACTGTAACCAGAAACACCTAAATATTACCTCCTTTCTTTACCTCACTCCATCTGAATTGATGCCTCCTCACAACAGAGAAGACAGAGTCAAACCCCTCCTTCTGGATCAGATCTGCCACTTTTATAAGGTCACTGGGATGTAAACAGGGAGATGTTGCTTGAATATTTCCTACAATATCAACCTCTAAGGAAAAAGAAAGAGACATTCATGAAACAATTCATGTTTTTAGAAACACAACTGCAAAATGTGGTGTGGGTAGGTACCACACATCAAAAAAAAAAACCAAACAAACCCCAACCAAAAGAAGAATCTTTCTAGCTTTTATTTACTCAGTACTTTACTTATTTTTCTAAATAATAAATGTATCATCTCTCTGGGGCTACAATATAAAAGCTCAGCATATTTCACCCCTGATTTACCGTGATGATGATTGAGAAACTCTGTGATGGCTTCTAGAGAAGTTGAGGAGTCTTGAGAGACTTCAGGGCTCCTGCGATGGACCTGAGCTCCAAACTGCTTTGCAACCTTCTCAATCTCATCGTGGTCTGTGGAAACCCATATGCTGTTGGCAGACAGTGACAGAAATTAATATAAATAATAAATCCCATCATTGTTGACTTGCCTGTTGTAATTGAACCTGAATAAAACCCCAGCTTATTTATGTCTGTACTACAGATTGCAATGAAAGGAACTACTTCTTGTATTTGTGCTAATAGTCAGTTCAAGAAGCAGCTCTGAATAATGGGGATAAAACATGCACATTCACTAAAATCTGAATCTTAAGTTGCATTCCATGCAGGAAGCTTAAGCAACATAGAATTTAGAAGTGTTCTCAGAAACATCCAGTGTCAGCACACAGAATTTGTTAGGCATGTTAACAGATCAATGAGTTGTGAATGGGTTGGATGTGGCATTCAGAATCATGTAAGAGTTTAGTTTCCAACAAGTAAAACTGCCACGAACTTAAAAGATTAGCTTATGCTGCAAGTGTGTTAAAATGTGTTAATTGGGCTCCATACAATCCCAGAGAAGGAGCTGTTCAAGTTCCATATGTTTTGGCACAGAAAACTTCCACGACTGGTAAAGCAAGATTGCGATGGTTCAGGGAAAACAAACATTTACAAAAGGAAGGGCTAATTCTGAGTATCATGTGATGACAAACACTGAGCAACTGTGAAGCCACCGCTGTCATCGTTGTGACAAAAAAAGCATGTGAGGTGTAAAAACAAAAGCTATGAAAAGTCACCCTTCCTCTCCCAGCAATGCACTGTCCACAGCAAATGGTGCTGCAGTTACATTTCTTCCCCCAAAGACACCGTGGAATCATCAGAACAAAAGTATGTGTGACAGTGACAGCAATGTCAAGTCACACCCACGAGAACAAACACACAAGAGGAGTTTTCTATAAACTGCTTTGGGATGGTGAACTTAAATACACATTCTCCACTCAACTAGCAGAGTTTTGTTGTGTAACTGGTACCCTGCACAGCTATTCCAAAGGTGGCCAGGTAAACCTGGTGCACGTCCACCTACTGCACCTGCCATGCCTCAAAGTCAGGCTGCACAACCCTGACTGGCTTCCTGTTGGGAAAATTCAGATGCCAAACAGAAGCCACAGCAGGCCATTAAGCAATATAGATTCACAATCATTAAGAAATTATCAGTAACCTCGGTCAGAAGTGTTCTTGTCTGTTACTTTATTAAAAATAAAACAGAATGCTGATTCCTCTACTTTTCAGATACAGCAAGAAAGCTTTTCCAGGCTAGATAATGATATAGCAGCTATGAGATACAGAGTACTCTGGATCTAGCTGGGCTGCATTTCTACTTCACTTGCTCTGAGCATTATGCAGCAGGTTTGCACTGGGAACTTGCCCCTCAGTGTGCTACACACTAAGCAGATCCTAACCAGGGTTTTAACTATCAGCAAATGTGTAGAAAATCCTCAGTCTTGCTCCCGCAGAAAAATCTGTACTGCCCATATTCTCAACACCAACAACACACTTGTTTCTATCTAGCTCTAATTATTGCTACAGAAGTTTCAGGCACTTGGCCACAAACTGAGCTTCTCTTCTGAGTCACATGGGCACACAAGATTATTTCCTTCCACTTGACATTTGAGTGAGACCGCTTCTGACGTGCTGTGTCCAGCTGTGGGCTCCCTGATCCCAGACAGGAAAATGGGAGCAAGCTCAGCAGGAGCCAGCACAATGACTGGGGCTGGGAGCACCCAGATGCCAGGAGATGCTGAAAGAGACATCTCAGCAAGGAGGCGACTTCACTGCTGTCTTCATTGCTGGGCAGGTAGAGAGAAAATAAGGAAGCTTTTTCTCTCTGAGTGCAGTGAAAGGAACAGAAGGGCTGTGGGGTCTCCATCCTTGGCGATCCCAAGCTCAGTGCACACAGTCCCAAGTACCAAGATGACCATGAATCAAAGTCATCCTGTGCTTCAGCAGTTCACAGGAGATCATCTCCAGCCTGGCAGTTCCATTTAATGCAAATGCCTTAATACAGTAAAACCACCAATGTTTGCTGGTAAACATCACCAGTGGCCACCCAACCACGCATCAGAACAACTTTAATTTCAAATTACTGTGTTATAAGACTTTAATTCCTTCATTCTTCTGCTGCTCACCCTCAGCAGGAAGGGACAGATGACCCTTAACCTGGTGCCACAGTAACTGCACCCCCTTGTCTTAAGTGAGGATCTCCTCCACTGCTCCTGCCTCATTGGCAGAGTCACAGCGTGGGTCAGGCTGGAAGGGACCACAGCAGGTCACCTGGTCCCACCTCCCTGTTCCAGCAGGGCCACCTGGAGCAGGTTGCACAGGATTCCATCCAGGCAGCTTTTGAGTATCTCCACCGAGGGAAACTCCACACCCTCTAAGGGCAGCCTGTTCCAGTAAAGAAGTTCTTCCTCATGTCCAGGTGGAACTTCCTGGGCATCAGTTCCTGCCCCGTTCCTGACGTTTCACCTGTCCCACTGTCGGGCTCCACGGAGCAGAGCCTGGCCCCTGCTCTGAGCCCTCCCTGCAGACACTGACAGACACCGCTAAGACCCTCTTGAAGAAGCGGCGGCTTCCCCCAACCCCGCCCTACGCCGGGGTCCCTCGGGTAGGGGGACGGGATGGGTCACCCCCATCCCGAACCAGGACCCCCGGCACCTCCATCCCGAACCAGAACCCCCCGGCACCCCCATCCCGAACCAGAACCCCTCAGGGGAAGGGGCGGTGAAGGGGGATGCGGCGCATGCGCACCTGTGGAAAACGCCGGCGTCGATGGCGGCGCGCAGCACCCAGCCGATAAGCGGCACCCCCGCCAGCAGCTTGATGTTCTTCAGCGGGATCCCCTTGCTGCCGCCCCGCGCCAGCACCAGCGCGGCCAGATGGGGCTGCGGCCGCCCCTCGCCCGCATCCATGGCCGTGTCCGTGTCCGTGTCCCGCTCCGCTCCTATCGCCGCGCCCTGCCACGCGCGCGGAGCGCCCCGCCGGGGCATGCCGGGAAATGTAGTCCTGCGCTGTCATGCTTGCGTGTGGGGAGAGTGGCCGGAGACACCGAGGGACACGCGGTGTGGGGGGCTCGAGGGGGGTTTCGGGGCATCATCCGCCCTTTGGTGAGGAGAGGGTGCTCTTTTGGCACAAGGTGCCCCGCAAAGCCCGCTCTGCCTGCTTTCAGGGCTGGCTGGCTGGATGGCTGGATGGACGGACCTCAGCAGTGCGTGTCTCTTTAGTCTAGAGAAGACTGAGAGGAAATCTCATAAATGCGTGTAAATATCTCAAAGGGTGCCAAGAGGATGGTGCCAGGCTCTTTCCAGTGACAGGACGAGGAGCAATGGCCATAAACTAAACACAAGAAGCTCAGCATGAGGAAGAACTTCTGCACACTGAGGATGGCAGAGCCCTGGAGCAGCTGCCCGGGGAGTCTCCCTCTCTCGGTGTGAAAAGTGCATGTTATAATGTTGGCTTTTCGCAAATATTAACATGGATGTTGAATGTGTATAATGTTAAAGTAGATTTGCTATAAAGCTGTAGTTTCTTCTGTGACAATAGCTAATGCCTTTATCTCTGTTAACTCAGATAGTAGTAAAATAGCTGATGTAGGGATGTTTGTGAGGACGGAACTGTCTGCTCGGATGGAGAACAATCAATGGATGAGGGGTGAGGACCCCTGCCTGTGGACATGCCAGCTATCAGCGACTGCCATCTGCAAAACCACTGACCAGAGCTCAAGCTGGAGGTGATAACATAAACTGACCAAAACCACAGCCAAAGAAATACGCATATTCTAAAAAGGCGGACCCAAGGAAGAGCCATGCTAAACAGTTCCTATATGTATAATTGTTTATGAATATGCACTAGGCTGATGCAATAGTAAGGGTATGTAAAGGGTGTTTCTGAAGTAGCCGGTGTGCTCTTGGCCGAGAGCCAATGGCACCCAGCGCTGTATTTTTTTGCTTTATTGTCTTTGTCCTCTATTGTCCTCTATTAAACTTTTAAATTCTAACAGGAGAGTGAACCTCGTTTTTCACACTGGGGACATCCCAAACCCGCCTGGACACGCTCCTGTGTCACCTGCTCCAGGTGACCCTGCCTGGGCAGGGGGTTGTCAGGGTGATCTCCAGTGGTTCTGCAGTTGTTTGTGGACGTTCGCAGGACGGAGCTGCCATCCATCCCCGTGGGCACACAGGCCGTGGCTCATCCCGCGGAGCTCCGGCCGCCGGGAGCGAAGCGCGCTGTCCGAGCACCGCGACAAACAATTCCGGAGCTTTCTTCCGTCCCCATATTCCCTGGGTTTCTCCAGCGTCGTTCTGAGCATCTCCTGAGCGTCTCCCTCCTGAGCAGCCCCGGCAGAGGGCAGAGCAGCCACACGGAGCCTCGTGGTGGGAAGGGGAGCTGGAACGCGCTCCTCGCTTCTCCTTTCCACTTCCTAAAAATGTATTAAAGCATAGAAAATCACGATGTTGCTATTCCAGCTGTCCTATAGAAACCGAATGGGCAAAATAAAGGAGTTCACTGCTGAAATAAGGCTGCACGGGAATTCGCGGTTTAATATAGTTTAGAAAATGGGAAGTAGAGGCTGTTGAAGAAATCACAAAGTTACTCCTGGAGACTCAGGGTCTCGGTCCTGTGTCAGTCCGTAGTGAAAATGTACCACATGTGGGTCACTGGTGTGCTCTGGTTATTCAAGAAGTGTTGTGGAACAGAAGGACTTTATCTATCACTGCTAAATGAAACATTCCCACTTATATTCATCTGTGGAAAGACGTTTAAGAAAAATAATCATACTGGGGGGTTGTTTTATTTTCTGAAGTATTCCAAGAGACCCAGCAGAGATAGAGAGCTTGCTCTTCTACTCTGCAGATCAAGGCAGCACCTTTCAGGCCTCTTTATATTTTAATAAGATGAAATTAGTAGCTGTAAGGTTCTGAGGAGTGTGATTCCTGCAGGTTACTTTCCATGTACTTATTTGAATTTTTTTTTTTTTTTTTAGCTCTAGGTTTTTAAGCCTTTGCCACAGCCAAGCTCCCACACATTTAGCACTATGCTTCTGTCAGAGTTTGCTGTGCCCACAACAAACCAATTTCATTAAGGCTGGAAAAAACCTCCAAGATCATCGAATCCAAACTTTGAACACCACCACATCAATGAGACCATGGCACTAAATGCTATATCCAGTGGTTTCTTGACTCCACCACCTCCCTGGACAGCCCATTCCAATGCTTGACCACAGTGAGGAAATTAAAACCACCTGTAATTTGGTTTGCCCCATTGTGCAAATTTTATGATTTGTCAATTATAATACTTCAGCTACATAACGCAGTTCAGTTCTCACAGTCTAGCAATATCCCAAGCACAGAGCTGAGTCTGGGTTCAACTTTCAGTTACAGAGAAAAGAAGTGACATTAGGACATTTGGCACACATCATAGATGCCATACTAGATGGGGTTCAGCTAGTAAGAATTTTTTTACAGTCTGTGAATAATTAAAACTGATTTTTTTTCTCTTCATATCAAAAACAAATCTTTCACTCATAGGGCTGAAACAGACCTCAAACAAGCATCTTAAGTACTTCTGTCCTTTTTCATAGACATGTATGTAACCCAGTCCTAAAGACTGTCAGTAATGTTAACTGGATAACCTGTTCAGGCAATACAGAGATTTTTATGATAGCAAAGATTTTCCTAATCTTTACTAAATCTTCTTTTCTGTAATATGAGTCAGTTCATTCCTGTCTTATCCAAAACAGATCTGGAGATTAGATTATTTCTTCAGCAGGCATGTGCCTATTTGAAAACAGGCCCCATCTCAGCTCGGAGTTTTCCTTTTCAGGATCAGATCCGTGAGTTCAGTCTTTCTCCTGGTTCAGATCTTCCAGACTTCCCATCATCACTGTTATTCTCCTCTGGGCTGCTTGTAATGTAGTGCTCTGAATCAAACAGGATATTGCAAGGGAGAGAAGCAGAAGGATTACTGCTTCACATACCTCCTTTATACACCTCTATAATTTACCTTTTCTTGCGCAACATTGACATAATTCATCCAGTGGCTTGCTTTGACCTAAGGTTTGTTTCTGCAAGAGCTGGGGCATAGCCAGATGCTTCCAAACCTCTGCCTTTGCCTCTGGCTGTGTGTGCCCCAAGGCAGTTTCCTGCAGTCATTCCTACAGCAACCAGAGCTGTCCCCACATTAAAATAATGTCATGAAAACCACATTCCTGTAGTTTATTTATGTGAAAGCTATTGAGAGTTTCACTGAGATTATCATATAGGGCATCTACTCCATCTCTTCCTAGCCACAGGCTTGGGTTTGTAGGTTGAAGTTATACTGGTTTGACTCATTCTCTGTAAATGTTTATTGACTGCTGCTAATTGCTTTGATTTATTCTATGTGCTCACCAAAGCTTTTTGCTTATTTATTCCAGCTTTTTTTTTTTTCCCAGGATCAGGTGTTTGACTAATGGTTCAAATGCACCTGTATCAATATTTTAGTTCAGCTCAATAGTGCATTTCTGACCCGAGTCTCCAGCTACCTAAGCTGTTGCTGTGTGACACTACTTGCCAGAGCAGACAGAGGGAATAGTCCCCAGGCTCTTCCTTTCTCCCTGTTTTTAACACAGGGAGCATTTTGTGCTTTCTGGTCTCAGTAACTCTGCCTGGGTCAGAGGGTTCATCAGCCTGCTCCGGTATCCAAGGGTGAAACACAGCTCTGGGCACACATTACTCACCTAAATACATTCTAACTCCTTTCTGTGTGTTAGCACTGACGTCTTGCTCCTGGAGGGACTGTGTGGGTCACAGCATTCAGGGAGATAAGAACATTTGCTATTCTAATAATAGAAAAGTAGAGAACAGAACAAAGAATATAATGTTTTCCATGTCTTTGGAACATGTATCCTGGTTTAGGCAATCATGAAAGTGGCCTGCAGGCACAGGTTTCCCAGTGTGGAGAGAGGGGTTTCAGCTCCCCCATCACCACCAGCTAGTGCAGCACTCATTCCCACATCCCATGGTGTGGACAAGGTCTTGGAACTGCACAGGTTCCCTTCCTCCCACTAATATCCCCATCCTGTCATTCCAGACTGTCACTGAACAAGAAGAGCCAAACTGGGTCATTTCAAGGAAATGCTGGTATAGAAGTAAAATTAATGGGAATAAATGCTATTTAAAAAATATGTTCCATGCCATTTGACTCCATTGGGAATAGTAAAATCTGTGAGTTTCCTTTCTGGCCACCACTCAGTTGCTATAAATGATCAGATTATTGTTTCTCTGAAGAAAGAAGTCCATTCATTCGTGTCCACGTGTAAGAGCAAATGGACAAACCCAGAGGTGTTCAGTAGGTGTGGGCTGAGGTGTTAATGCCCAGAGGTTGTAACCTACTACCAGGGAGCACCTCATGGAACTTAGCTGATTAATTAGGGAAATTTTCTGCAGTGTGTAGCTGTTATTAACACGTGTCAGGCACAGCTGGACAAGAAACCTCTCAGTAATGGTGGCTGGGGTCTGCTTTCACACCAACACCCTCTGAACAGCCTGGTTGGGATCAACTCTGCCCTTCCAAATTTCCAGTCTCGAGATCTGCTCTGCCTTTTCTGACATCCACGCTTTGTATTGTGAAAAGACAGGAAAAGCATGTCACAGGGGTTCTCTGAAGCTCACACTGGAGCCTTGTGGAGTGTGGGTCAAAGCCAAATGCATTAAAAACCAATGGCCAAACTGCTGTTGGCCCAGCTGGGTCTGGGATTTAATTTTGTGTGCAGGGAGTCTAATTTATGCTCCATAAGTGCAGGTGGCTCCAGTTGCAGGGTCCTGTCTTTTCCTAGGACATACCTAATTTAATGAATACTATGGAAACTGGTAAGAAAGGCTCAGTGGAAGGATGTAGTGGGAAATTCTGGGATGCACTTTCTGGGTGAACTGCGATATGCTCTTTTTAGGCCTCTCTGCATCAATAGAAAGTTCAGAATTCCAAATCTCTTTTCCTGAATTATGGATAGCTCAAGTGAAATCCATGAAGCCAGTGAATTCAGAATTCCATATCTGTGATATGCTCTTTTTTCTGCAGCAATAGAAAGTTCAGAATTCCAAATCTCCTTTCCTGAATTATGGATAGCTCCAGTGAAATCCATGGAGCTGGCTGGAGTCACACCAGTGTAAAGGAAAGAGGGAATGGGCCTGGTAAAATCTATCAAATTACCCGTTCCTGTTATTGGAAGCTTTGTGCAAGTCTTGGGCTAGTGCAGTTTGTCTGTACATGAGAGTTAGGTGAATAAATGTTACCACGTTTATAAAAAAGGCCAAAGAAGTGTTCAAGGGTGTGAAATTTCTTAAAAGCAGGCAAGAAGGAATATGATTGCTTAGAGTTTATGCTTGACCTGGTGTATTTCTTGGACTTCCTGCAGAAATGAAATGGAGCAAACCACTTTGCTGTGGCATATTGAAATGCACTGTGTTTAATTCAGTGCCTTCTGGATGGACTGTTTCCTCTGGCAATCTCACAGGCACAGAAGGAATCACAATTGAAATACGAATATTTAAGAGTCATTTCAAACTGCTGAAATCTTTCTTGTTCTTGTGCTTGTTCTTGTTCGTGTTCTTGTTCTCGTTCTCATTCTCCTTCTCCTTCTTCTTCTTCTTCTTCTTCTTCTTCTTCTTCTTCTTCTTCTTCTTCTTCTTCTTCTTCTTCTTCTTCTTCTTCTTCTTCTTCTTCTTCTTCTTCTCATTATCATTACCAAGACTCTTGCACTATTTGACAAATAGTGTAGACATTACCTGTCTGGATATAAAATAATTATTACTTTTCGCAGTAACAATACTGATTTATTTTTACTATAAAAGGATCGAAACACCATGGTAAATCAAGTCAATGTTGCAGACATTTACACTTACACATCATTTTTGAAACCATGACTTAGATTCATCCTGCATAAATCCAGGTGTCCAAATGAGGCAAGGAGCTGAAAGCCTGAATACCTCAGGTTCTTTGTACAGCCAGAGTTTATAGTTCAAATATCCTTCAGAAAGTACCTGTAGAGAACATTTGAAAGCAACTTAACTTTGGATTGCCCTCAGAAAGGGGACACCAACAGCTTCCTCCAGCTGGAAAATTAGTTTTAACAGGGCTAGGTATCCCAAAATACTCAGCTTTTTCAGATGCCAGGTTAGTTTGTCCCGATTCCATGGACACGATTAAGCTTTTAGCCAGATCTGCGAGCAGAAAGTTTTCCCTTAAGTTCAGACTTGCAAATTTGTTTGTTACTTTGATTTTTTTTTTTTTTAAATTTTCTTTAGCAGTGTGATTTAATCTTGATCCTCCGTAAAACCTTCAAAAATTCCCTCCTACTTAAGGATCTTAGTACAAGAATGATGTTTTCTTTCTGTAGTTCGTGGCTTTTTGCTCTTTTTATTCCAACTTGTGTGTATCTTCTTACAGAGTTGGGGAATTTCATGGTTCAGCATTTTGTGGGTGTTTTTTCTCTTTCCTCACTCTTTTTTTTAAAGTAAATCTCTATCACATGCATGAAAAATGATTTTTTCGTGGCCTGTTGTTCTTATAGCTTTTCTCCATCAACCAGCCTATGGGATTCTAAATCAACCCTAAAAAATTCTGGTAAAGAATTTTTTTAACAGCTGGTAAAGCAAAAGAGCAAAAATCCCACCTGGTTTTCTTTCTTATAATGAAACTGTGAAGAACTTTTGAGGGAAATGGAGCTCTTTAAGTAGAAACTGAGAGGGGAGCTGATATTTATTGTCACAAAAGTAAAAGATTTCTGCAAGAAAAAGTCTTTGTCATGTCAATAGCTTGTTTAGGACAAGTTACAAGCATGAGTTACATCATGGCATATTCAGGCCAGCTGTTAGAAATGTTAGGGGTGAAGACATCAAGGGGCATGGAAATACATAAAAAAAAGGAAAATTGAACATAATAAAATCTTAGAGAAAGAGAACTTTTTACCTATTTATAAAATCTCTGTGGAAGTTGATGTAGTGCACTAACATTCCCTCAAATATTTCACTCACTCACAGTCCCATATCACAGTTGAATGCACCTACTTTCAAAGTGTGTCTCCCCAGCAAGGATCACTTGTGTGTAACACAGATAGCAAAGGACACTGTTTGTCATGTGCTCATCATTTCTCTGGCATTATTCTTGACTGACAACAATTGGGTTTTTGATGCATCTTCAATAACCTTTAGGAGTCAGTGTTTGTTACAGGGCAGTCTGTTGTTTTGGGTTCTTGCTTACTTCAGCCTCCATAAACCTTTGGAAAAATTGCTGATTTTGCCCATTTTTACTTGTTTGTTTGGAATTTATATCTGTTTTTCCAACAGGCCAGTGGGGGAACAAAAGGCTGCAGCCTTGTTGCCATCCGGTTGTGAGGATGCTGGGGCATCTTTTTCTGTGAAGTCATCTTGTCCTGTGGGCTTTGGTGCAGGCCTTTTGGGCTTGCCCTAAAAATCACATGACTCAATTTTACTGCTGAGAACAATATTCTGGGAACAGTGTCAAGGGAATGGTGTTCTTTATTACCAGTACAGGCTATTCTTTTACCCCTTGTTCTGCTTTCTCATCTGCTGCTTTCACGTTTCCATTCATCCTGTGTTCATAACACTCTTAATATATTTGTTACAAATCTCTGTTACTTTAGCAGCCAGCTCACCCATTTTATCTGTGCACTGGGTCATTAAACTGGCTGAGTGCATAAACATCCTCGATCTTCTGCTGCAGTTTGCCCACAATATATGTCAAAACTATTTATGAAATGCATGTTTATTTTGCACATTAACAAATTCTTTCACTTGAAGCACAGGAATGTGTATATAGTGCCTCCTTTTTGCCTGACACTGAACAGCCCTGGCTGCTGCTAATGGTTTTGGTCTGCCAAGGGCAAATCTTTGTGTGTTGCCTCTCAGTAGGAGAGAGATCCACAGTTTGAAATTGTGGTCAAATCAGGACAGAGCTTTATTTGTGCCTAGTCCAAAGCGATTTATACCTCTGTCTGTCTAAAGCAGTAGGTTTAATTATAGGTTCATACAACTCCTAGTGTGCTATGCCTTCTGAAACTGCTGCTGTAGCACAGCCTGGTATAACCCTGAGTAACTCAGAATGAACCCAAAGCAGTGTTCACATGTCATTTTGGCAGCTGGTGGAACCAGTACCATCCAGTGCCATTTTTATAGCAGCATTAACACCATGAGGCACTGCAGCAAGTAGTAATCAACTGAGAGAATCATCATCAGAGGTGCAATAAATTATCCTTTTTACTCTAGCAGTGATGTCGAAATGTGTCCACAGAGCACTCAGCAAAATCACTATTTTTACTGTAGACAGATTTCCAGACAGTTATCTCAGATTGTTGCACAAGGAATAGCTTCTGCAGATGCCATTATGCTATTACTGCTTGCAGTTTCTAATTACTGTATTTTTTGCTTCTTTTATGGCTAAGTTGAGCCGGAATTCCCATTCTTCCAGGTCTAGAGCAGTGGTGGTTTCCCTTTAAGTGAAATGAATCCCTTGTGCACACACATTACTCCTCTTCCTTTCAAAGTAAACACCCTCCCTGTGCCTAGGCCCCAAGCTAAATGGGAAACAAATAAGTGAAGAGTTGTTGTTTGGCCCAGTTCCTGTTTGCAGTCTCATGGCTGGCTGGTGACCCACGGAGCAGGCCCGGGATGGAATCACGTGCGCAGGCCGAGCATAAATTTGCAGGATAAATAATCCTCTTCCTCATTTCTCTCCGAGCATGTGAATTGCAGAAGGCTGTACAAAAGATCAGGCAGGGATCAGGGGCTCCTGATCCCACCTTTGTCATTCAGGCTGTTGGGAAATCCAACATTCCCCATGGCTTGCGCAAGGGTCGGTAGAGCCAGAGAGTTCCCGGAGCTGTCGTGCCCCCGTGGGCCTGGCTGTCTTCTCATTTTGTGTCCCATTTCCTCAGGGTCACTTGCCTCAACACAGCTGCTGAGAGCATCGCAGAGCTCAGGTCTGCACGTACAGCCTTCCTGGGTCACCACCATGGAAAGTTTTGGAAGATGGTTCTCACAGTCCAACTCATCAGTGAGCAAAGGCTCATTTTTGGAGTACCCAGATGCACCCATACGTCACATTACACTTGTAATTGCTGCTGGGAAAGCAAGTAATTGAATATGTATTTGTAGAGGCACAGAGCCATAGGACATCTGTGATAAATTTTGATTTTTCATTAAATTAACCCTACCCAAACGTAGTGCTGTGCTGATTGCGGAGTAATTGGTTTAATATTTTAATGAAGACACAGAACATTCGAAATATCTGTACTTCAAAATGATTTGTTTTGTTGGCTTTGGTTTTAAGCAGTTTCAGTCACGCAATTTTGATTGATTTAACTCTGATTTGTGGTGATCAGCTTCTATCATGCAATTTTGACTGAAGTGCCTCCTGAGGGGAAATGGGGAGCTGAGGTGACCATTTGGGCCAAAAGTGACTAAAAGGACATCGGGTGACTCATGTACCCTGGACTTTTTCCTTGCTAAATCTTGGAAAACAGCGGGACACAGATAGCTCTGCTTTTTAGAGACAGACATTATCTAGTCATTTTGTTATTTTCCATATTATGATATCCTTATCCTTGCCTTTGCAAGTTTTTTGTCATTTTTCAAAATGAAACCAGTCCGGGAGATTTTGGTAATGGGGGACTCAAACCTCAATCTGTCCTCCTGTGTAACCTCAAATCATACTCTAAACCACAATCAGACATCACACCTCTGCCTTGTCTCTAAGGAAAGGACTCCTGGAAAATATTAGTAACTATTGACAGAACAGCACTGGCAAAGACCTGTGCTGTGAATGGTGCCAATTAAATCTCTTACCTGTTAGAGTGTTTGAAATGCATTACATCTCCTTCAGCCCTCACCAACTGTGAAAACTACCTAAAATATATGTCTTTGACATGGAAATAAGTATTTTTTTTAGGCTGGCTTACTTGTACTGAGGCAGAAAGTGCAGGTAGCTTCAAGGGGATGCTGTTCCGGAGCCAGAGCTCCTCCTGGCACTGACCATGGCCACACTGACCACAAGCACACAATTCCATCAACTGTTTTTGTCTCCTGGTTAAATTGCAGGCTGATTTTCCTCCTGTCTGTGTTCCCATTTCCCCAAATCAAGTGTTCATGAGCTCAAACCAATAACTTTCTGTCTTTATGAATGTATTTCTAAGAGCTGAGAGGGAATGACACGGGTTGGTCTGAAAACAAGAGTTTTTAGTAGGGAGGAGGAGCTTCCCCCTGTGTCACTCTTCCCACAGCTCCATATGTAGATGGAAGATGCCTGGGTACTGGTACACCTTGTTCAGGTACCAGTGTTAAATGCTTCAAACTGAGGGTGAAAAGGAGGTTGTTTCAAACTTGTAGTGTCACTTTTACTGGTGATAACGTGATAGCAAAACACAGACTGTTTTGATAAGAGAACAGTTCCACCCTTGTAAATTTTCTTGGTGAAAGCTGAAATGCTTATTTGCAGAAGAGAAAGCTTTCTAAACAAGAATCTTGTTTTCTACTGATCAAAGTGTGTCCAGGGGTTGTGGTAAATAAGATAGCATTTCAGCTTGTTTTATTTATCCTTTTATTGGGTTCCCCAGACGTCATAAAATGTTTTAATACACTGAGTAACTGCATCCCTCCATACATTCCCCATCTTTTCTTACTTCAATTAGTATCTCTCTTTCTAGGTCTGGAAGTTTCCTCAGGGGTTCAGGAATCTGCATCTCCTCCCAGCTTCAGCAGGAACACTGTTAGCACTGCTTCTTAAGTAGATAAAAAATTTTCAAAATACGGGGCCTAGGATTTTGCATTTTGAAAATGCTGGAACAAATGTCATAGTAGAGAGAAAGATAAATTTTTCACACGTAAGACTTTTCACAGTGTTGTCGTAGTTTTCATCTCAACAAATATGAGGTACTATGGACCCTAAAAGTGTCCATAATAAGGATTAAAAATAAGATTTTCCAATTTCTTGCTCTGTGTTTTGCTTCTAAAAGGAAGGAGGAAATAAAAGATGGACAAATAGGTAGAAATAAGAAAAAAGACTGTATTTTTGTAAGTAAATAGTAAATACATTACAGAAATACTTGGTTGTTTTTTTTTTTTTATGAGTGAGACAGGATGGAAAAAGCTTTTCGAAGTAGAATTCCAACCAATTCTGCTAGTTGTGGTTTTCCTATCAACTAGCATTGAACCAGTTTAATTAAACACCAGCTACCTGGGCTGAGTGGTGATTTAGCCAAATATCCAGTTCAGATGATGCTGCCTACAAAGGGTCTGCTCAATGAAGTTAAGAAGGATGTGCAGCTGTATTTTCCCTGAAAGACACAAATATTCCCAGAGACATCCTCTAAAGCATCTCTCCTTTCTTTTTCTCACAGTTTCTTTCTCAGTTCTGTGGAACAACATGAATCAAAATATCATTAGCTACTTTTTTCCAGCAACATAGTATTGCCATAGCAACAGATAAAGTGAGTTTGTTGTGGTTTTTTTAGTCTAAATAAAAGAGTGCACACGCACATCAGCTGCTGAGGGCACCCTACAATGTATGAAATGAGTACAGGACATGTGAACTTGTACTTCCATCTAGGGTTTTCTGAAGAGGGAAATGGGAGTTTGACCTCCTGAAGGTATCATTTAATCTGTTCAGGCACAACATGTCATGTGTATGATTCTTACCACTAGTGGCTGTTGCCTTATGGTTCAAATTTAAACCCAGTTACGTTCGATTGCTCTCAGACATCCCTCAGCCCCAGTCTCGCAGCTGGCTGCTGCAAGTTGGCTCGTGGAATCTGTCTCATTGTAGATAAAATCCTGTCATTTTAAACAACTGCTGGATGATGATGCATCTACAGAGCAGATTTGGATCTGGGTTGTACAGATGAGGTTCATTTTTAATTGCAGCTAGAGTGACAATGCTTAACACGTTAAACACAGCAATGCACAGAGACCAGCAGGGTCTTCCTGAGATGACTGGGAGGAGGGATGAATTACTTCCCCTAGAGAGTGCAGCCCATTTACCTACCAATTTGATGCCTCCTGCAGCCACCTAGAAACAGAGACTAGACAAGAGTAAGGGAATAAAGACAGGTATTTATTTGAAGGGCCTTCAAGGTACACCCTGGGGGAGCCAGAGGCTGCTTCCAAAAATTGGACCCCAAGATGGACCCCAGGTCACGAGTTCTTCACACTTTTATAGGTTTGGATCATTTGCATACCAGGGTTAATTCTCCAATTAAAGCCCCAGTTTTAGCGATGTAACGCCCCTCAGCTTGCCCCCCTTAGAATCTTTGGTTTACACATTTTGGGCCTAAAAACAGCCCGGCTGTCCTTGAAGGCAAAGCCTGGAGAGGCTTTGTTATGTCTACCCAGTACGAGAGAGCAGGAATTACAGGCTACAAGGAACTTCAGAGTTACACTCTAAGCAGTACAGAATTTGAAAATATAAAAGTTAAAGCCTAAGGCATCAAATTCACAAAGTGAAGATTTGGTTAGGGTGGTTCTGGTCATACTATTTTGCTGGTGTCCAGATTGCCTCAGTGTGCCAGTATTTCATATGCAGAAATGCAAAAGAACCCATTGGGCCGCTTGAAATGAGATAGTGCTGCCCATGACAGCTGCAGGGACAAGATGTAAAATAGAGACTGAACAATGATGAAACTCTGTTTAATTCCCTTTTACATTTCTCAGACCTTTTAATTTATTACAGCAAATATGATGTGAATGTCCCTGAGGTCACATTGATAAATCTTATGGTGTCTGCCAATAGTCTGCCTGGAAGCACTGTGCACTTCAGGGAGGTGTTTTGCTACTACTGTCCTACAGGAACTGCTGTTTTCACCACAAAGGCTCTTTAATTTTCTGTAATTTCTGCACCATGTGGTAATGTTGTTGTCTTGGACCTGGACCAATTGTGTTGTAACAATTTCTCCCATTTTTTGTGTACATATACGAACCCTTTAACCCTTTAACCACACTGTCAGACTGGTGTCACAGGCTTGTGATGAAGTATTATGGAAGTATCTTAGATATACCCTACTCAGGAGCTTCAGAAAGTGTTTTGGGAGAGTCTGTGGGTGCAACATTCCTTGTGATATGAAGTTTCTGCAGTCTGCTGATTGCTGGATAATTTATGAAGTTTTAATTTGTTTTCAGATTTGTTTTCTGCTGAGACATTGCCTTCCACTGCTGGGCCAACTCCTACTCTAATGGAGTAGAGTAATTTTAAATTAATCTCGATCTTTTGATTAATTTTTTATTCCCAACTTCAATCCCTGTAAAGTGAGATTTAATAAAGTTCTGTGTGCTATAAAATGGACTTTAGATTTACATTACCATTTCCTAATTTCCAGCAAGTGTAGCAGATGACATGAGGAAGAAGAGAACAAGAAAAGATCCCAGACCCAGCACATCAGTATTTTGTGCTAAATACAGGGGTAGCAAATAACACAAAGAACAGGGCAATGTGTATTAAATCCTGAACTACTGCACTTAATCTGCAGCAGTTGAATTACCTGGATGACATATCAGTAACTGAAATACAACATAAAATGTGATCACAATAATGTTAAATGTAATTGGGGTTTGTCCTTTTTATGGAAATGAATTTGAACAGAAGTCCTTTTCTGTTCCCAGAAGTCTGAACAGAGATTTGTTAAGAAGCTTCCAGCTTACAGATATGCAGCTTCAGAGACTTGGAGGATGAGGATTTAGATAAAAGGCAGATGTGGGACCCTTTATGGTTGAATGTTTCTCTGAAAGCAAGGCAGTGCACTACATATCTTGCCTGCAAAAGAAGATATGGATCTTCTTAAGGATTAAATACATCCTGTTATGGTAGTGGATTTTTAAAGAATGTATTCTGTATGGAACAAATAACAGAAAAAAAGCAAACTTTATTTTGTACCCAACAGATGTCAGATTTCAGGGTTAGTATAGGCAAATGAATTTCACTTTTTCCTATCAAAGAGATTTCTAATAGTTTTGATGGTTTGTTTTTCCTTATACCACACATTTTTCCCAGCATAGAATGTGGCAGAGCTCAAGTAGGAAAACTTTTGGAATTACAGAGAGGGAGAGGGATGTGGGAGACATTTTGTGTGAGTTCTACCAGGTCTAGTAAAAATGGTGGGGGTGAGTTCTACTAGACAGTTGTCATGGTTATTGCCCTTTTAAAATATTCTCTTGCTGTACACAGTAAGGCAGATACACACAAAAAATATGTCAGGCTGAAAATTTATTTCCATACCTCAAAGGAGAAGAAAAGAAAAAAATACGGGTAAAGTTTCCAAAACTTTAACCATATAGACACTGCCATTCTCCATGGGGTGAGATAGTCATATCCAGGGAAAAATGAGTTCCCACTGTCTTCTATATCTGGTTTAGGATGAAAAGAATAATCATCTGAAAATGTATTTTTCTCTCCAAATATTATCCAGGGAGTCTAATAGCAGGCAGAGACACAAGCAATCAAGTATCTGCCATTTAATCCTGGGTGAGGCAAGTTCTGTGTTTAGTATCTGATGCCCCTTTCAGGCATTCACTCTGAAATTAAACACCTGAAATTTTTATTTCTGACTATTACGTCTCTAAAAGCCAACATTTTAAAATGGAACTGAACAGTGTAGATGCCTTGTTGAGTTTAATGGGAGGAAATGAACCTGATCCCACGTCAGTTCTGGTTGCATAGTTTTGGTTGCAGAGGGTTTAAAATCTTACTGGTGGGTTTGCTGGGTTAGAAATAATGAAGATTTTCTGAGCAATGCAAAAGAATGGCCTGAATTGTCCAGTGGCAGCTTAGAGGACTCAAATTCAATATTTTAAGCACAGAGGAGGGAGTCCCCATCCCTGGAGATGTCCAAGGAATAACTGGATGTGGCACTCAGTGCTCTGGGCTGGGTGACAAGGTGGGGACTGGTCACGGGTTGGATTTGATGACCTTGAAAGTCTTTTCCAACCTTAATGTTTCCGTGATTCTTTAAAAACAAAAAGAATCCTCCTTTTCCCAGTTCCTCACACACACACACACATGCAAAATCCACAATATCATTGTTAAGGATAATACAAGTGGGTCTATGGGTTTGGTAGAATTTAAATTATAGTACAGAAGGTTTACTTTATGATATTTATGATGCAACTCCTCTACACTCAGAGGATGTGGAGAACTTGCATTATTTTTGACAGCCTTGAAAATCCCCCCAATATTAAAGAAATAGCTCTCAGATTGTGTGGAGTTTCTGAAGGAAAAGAAACAGTGTAACGCAAACCACGTGTTTGGTTGCCCATGTGGCTTTTTTTTTTTTTTTTTAATAAAACAATCTTTGTCAAACAGAACAAATAAACCTGGAGATCTGAAAATTTGTATTGTGTGCAGGATCTAACTTTTGCCAAGATCGAGAGCTACCAAGGCAAATGGTAGCATTGCATTTGGTGCCTCTGACTCCACCACGGCGCCGTTGTCCCTCAAAGATCAGAGGCTTTGTAAATCCCTGCTCAAGGCCTGTGGCTTTCTACACCTTTTATAGAGATGAGCTCTGAGGTCTGGGATTTTCTCGTCCTTCTCCATATAGAGTTCTTCGCTACTTAGATTGCTCTGTTGAAATTTTGCTGTATATATTTTCCACAACACTTTTCCCCATAGAAACCAGGCATGATAACTTTTAAAACAAGCTATGGAAAATATTTCGAATAATTCTAAGCTTCTACTGCTTCCCCCCTCCAAGCTCAATAACAATAAATATTTTAAACAGACAGAGAAGTTATCCAAAGACCAGGCTGCATTTTCTATTACATTAAAAATAATTAAAATAAAAAATTAAGTCTTTGCTGCTGCATTACGATTTTCTTGGTAGGTCTGTTAATTTTTCTTTAGATAAAATGAGCAATGCATAATTAAAACAAATACAGAACTTTTTTTTTTTTTTAAGTAGGGTTGCAAGTGTAAGTAAAATTAATCTTGAAAGCTGTGTCAGTCTGATCTTTTTATATGGTGGCACAAGTTCTGACACAGCACTATGGGAATTCTGTCACTGTGACAAATTTAGAAGCAAAATAAAGACTTGATAGTCCATAACTTATATAATCTACTCTGAATATTTTTTTGTATTGTTCTGTTAGCCTAAAGCCCTGGTATGAATTATGTAAGTTGGTTTAAAATCAGTCAAGGAATTTATCCGGCTCGGCACGATGAAAGGTTTTCTCCAAAACAGCTACTTTAGTGTCAACCTGCACAAGTGGATGAAATGATGGTGATTTCAGCTCTTCCCCTAAGAAATGGAAAAGACAAGGAGCCTGCAGGCAGCTCCCTGAGTTTGGCTAATAAATGGGAACTCATTACGGCCCAGTGCCTTGATTGCAAGTGTTGGAGTGCCATAAAGTACACGTAGAGGGAGACCCATGGATCAGTCCACAATATGGGAAACGGCTGAGAGAGCTGCTGGCAGCTGAAACCAGAACAGCTTGTTGTGTGAATAGTGTCCAGAGAGCAGCCACCCTTCCTCTCCTGGTTAGTGAGTTAAATAAACCAAGACAGTTCAGGTGGCGAGTGCTCAGCCAGGACCTGCGGTAAATTAATCCACGCTGCAGCGTTTCTCGGGTCATTTTCCTCACATCGGTGAGTCCTAATTTGTGAAAACCTTTTCCCACACACGCTGTTCCTCCACCATTTTGGTTCCTTTGGCTTCAGCTGGTCAAGCTGATGGAAGCCCACCAGGGTGTGAAAATCAGTGCCAGCCGGGCTGTGGATTTCACAGAACGAAGGAGCCAAAACTCAGAGGTTTTGTTAAGATCCGCTCAGAATGTTTTGCATTCTGCCTCTCCCTCCCAAAGCCATCAGGTGAAGCAGCTTCTGCCTTTAAGCTGCCCATCTGCCATGGTCAGGCACTCCTCTCTCTCCGGGGCCGCGGGGCCAGCAGCCGGCGGAGGGACCCCCACCACCGGTGAGTGCCCCGGGGAGCGGCGCATCCTTCCTCGCGTTCCTCCCTGCATCCTTCCCCTCATCCCTTCCCGCATCCCTCCCCACATCCGTCCTTGCATCCCTCCCCGCATCCTTCCCCCTATCCCTCCCTGCACCCATCCTACATCCCTGCACGCATCCCTCCCCGCATCCTTCCCCTTATCCCTCCTACATC
>VZRV01007340.1:61861-143142 GCA_013398115.1 Falcunculus frontatus
TCCTCCCCCTTATCCTTCCTACATCCCTGCCCGTATCCCCCCCAGCATCCTTGCCCTTATCCCTCCTACATCCCTGCCCGCTTCCCTCCCCGCATTCCCCCCCTGCTCCCTCTGCAGTCCCGGTGCTGGCCGTGCCGGTTCCCGGTTCGGTCCCGCGGTTCCGGTGCCTGGTTCGGTCCCGCACCGCTGGCACCTCTGCAGCCGAAGCAGCTCCGGCGTGGGGAGATATCGGTACCAGAGCTCGTCGTCTGGTGACGTGATGGACGTGGGGGTACCTGAGGATCGGCGTGTGGTTGTTTCCATTCATTAAAGGTCCAAACATCCCCTGAAACATTTTGAATTCCTGTAATTACAATTTTTTTCCCCCCTCCTTCCCCCCTCCCTCTGCCAGGCAAATCGAAAAGCCCTGATGCAAAATGCCAGATCAGCGCTGAGTGTTCTGACGTTTCAGGGCCTTTCATTTTTCTTAATCCTTTTTAAATGCATTTCAATGCATTTTAGCTTGTCATGTGGAGGAATGAAAGCGCCCCAATTAGAAACAGCAAAGGGAAACATGCTGGTTGATTCCATGTTCATTTTGCCGTATTTTTTTCCTTCCTGTTTAAACAATTGTGTAGAAAAGACAGAGCTGAATAACAATGAACTAAATATTCATGTTTTGGTAAAGAAAATCATGACCATAAATGTCACACACTTCTGTCAGAAATTACATGCATTTTCAAAAATATCACATGACAATGCTATTTCAGATGATGATTAGATGGGTTAAAGAATCTTTTTTCAATCTTCTTTAACAAACACAGATACAGAGCAGAACTCAGAGACTTCCAATCCACAATCTTTTTTCTAAAGCATTTCATACATGAAAAGGGAAGAAGTAAAAGGGAAAAAAACCCTAAATTCAAGTCAAAGATGTCACGTCCCTTGGAGGACTGTGGAGGTCTGTCTCAGTTGCTCAGTGTAAAGCTGTGTTGGTGTTTCTAATCAATGGGAGCTAACAGAACGTACTAATTGGCTCTATAGCTCTGAGGTTTCTGATTTCTTATCCCTACAACAGTCAGGTTTGAAACATCAGAGAATAAGGAGCAATCTGGGTTTGCCAAGGTTCTGATAAATCCTGCAGTTTGGCCTCAGCTGTCCAGCTCCATCCTCAGCTCACAGTTCACTGTAACCCCATTCATGGAAACATGGAAACATCTTTGACCTCAATCCCTTGGAAACCATTCACTCTCTAATGATCTAGACACAATCCCTGGATTCTGCAAGGTCTAAGCAAAATTCTGTCCCGGGGGCCTCCAGCTCTAGAACCTAATGACTGAACAGGAATTGGTCTGGATGATCCTTGTGTGTCCCTTCCAGCTCGGGATATTCTGTGGTTCCAACAGCTGTACTCAAAACCACCCTGCATTGCCACATGTCCTGTGCTGCACCACAAGTCCCAGATCTTTGCAATTTATGGCCTCACATTGTAGGGCTCAAGTGAAACTGTCACAATGGAAAAATCTGAATCTTGGTTCATCTCTGTTTGATGGTGCTGCGAGAAAATGAGCAAACAAACCAACTGACCACATGTGGGCTCTCTTGGGATTTCCTTACCTCTAAGTAAACATGTACAATGGATTTTGCAACTAAAAAATATTATCCCACGTAAATAAGGGCTATTGTATTGAAAACTGTATTCCTGGTATGAGCATCAAATTAGTTTGGAGTTTTATTTCAAGTTTTAAAAAAGCTGTTTCAAAAGAAGCAGATCTGTGTGATCAAAAAGCGAGATTTGGTCTGTATTTTAAGCAAAAAAGCTGGAGGGATTTAGCTAAGTAAGTAAAGTAAAATGTCTGAGTAGACTCTTCTGCTTAATATGGTGGAAGACATACAAAATTACGTTGTCAAATTCAAATGATCCAAGATTAATTCCAAAGAAATCAAAAGCTGAATCTCCTCAATCCTGCCAAAAGTTAGGCTACCTTGTCTAAATCAATTACTTCAGAATAGCCATCTGCTGATAGTCCATGTGCTGCAACGCAGCCTCTTGGAATCTTACTGCTCCAGAGAGGGAAAAATGAAAATAAAAGCAAGCAGAAGAAATCCCAGGGGACTGTAGCTTCAGGAGGCGAAAAATTGGTGCTTTTTGCTTGCCTGTCTCTTCCCAGTTTCCTGCCCCCTTCAGTGTATGAGAAAGGCAAGAAGAGTTTGTGCACTTTGGAAACTCGATAGGAGGCAGCAGCTGATCTTCCCATCACCAGCCTAAAAATAATCCACTCCAGGGCTTGGAGCGGCTTCACTAAGTGGAGGAAAATCCTGCCATCGGGATGAAATTGATCACATAGCACAACCGAGTGACACTTTGGGTTGGTATTTTGGGGTTGTGTTTACAAAGGTAAGCTGCAGAGTTTGATCTAACATTCAGCAACCAAACGGGGCATGCGATGACCCTCCCCCCATTATCTCCCACTAACCACCTCCTCCTCCTCCTCCTTCCCTTTATATCTGTGGGACAGGACTGCTCCTCGTTCTTTCCTGGGATTACAACTCCAATCTCTTTTTCCTTTTCCATTCGCAGGCGTTCTCAGCCTTTACCGTCCCCTCCTGCTGATGTTTTCTTTGCTGCTGTTCACAGGGTTACGTTTCTTTTTTTAAACTGTCCTGTCTTGGCAATGTGAAGTCGAAGGTTTTACAGCAGGCAGCGTAGCACGCTGGTGTTGGGGATCGCGTTGTGTGGAGAAGCTTTCCAAAAAAAGAAAGAAAAAAAAAAAACGATGTATTTAGATGTGTGAGACCACTGCAGATGTTTGTGTGAAATGCTTTGCAGTGCCAACAGCCTGTTTAGCACCACTGCCGTTGTGATTTTCCCTGTGTTTGGAGCCTGATCCAGAAGGCTCCCGAAGTCAATGAGATTCTTTGCATTGACTTCAGCACCGTTTGGATCAGGCTGTGGCACACGGCAGTTAGCGCTGCGAATGCTGACAAGCACCAGAGGTAATTCATCATCCTGAGGCCCAGGGGATTTGGGACAGTGCTTAGCAAGGAAGAGGGGGTCTGTGAAGCATAGGTGGTCACAGCTTAAATAAGGAATAAAAAGAAAATTGTATTTTGTATTGGGTCATTTTTGATGAAAGAGATTTTAAAGGGGCAGCGCTTTCTGCCGTTACCTCAGCAGAACTCTTTGCAAGACTATAGATCACATAGGTTGGGTTAGAGTGCTTTTAGGAAGGTAAGAAGAGCAAACTAGAAGGGTTAAACCTAGAAAGAAAAAAGATTCAGAGCGCTAACCTGAAATCTGTGGGAAACCTCAGAGTTAGGCCTTCCATTGTGTGCATTCAAAGCTATAAATTAATCATTCGTCCTTAGTTAAAATTTACTGCGGGAAATTACAGAAGGAAAGACAAATTCTTGCTATTGTGATTTATTCAGAAGATAAGAACTAAGTACTTTTGTAAAACGACTTTCTCCACCCTGCACCTATATGCATACACATATGTATATACATACATGTTTATATGTATATATGGGCAAATAATGCACATTCTATGTAAGACCAAAATTAAATTTGATCTGAACTGAGACACAAGTATGCTCTGTAAATGGATATATTTTAATTAGGAAGTGCAACTATCAATTTATATCTTTTTTTTTTAATATGGACAACAGAACTACTGCAATAAATGTTTTTCAAAATATTCTTATTCCCCCAAACAAGCTCCACCTGAGGAGTGTACTTATACTCTTTATAGTCATAAGTACCTTGCAGAGCATGACGATCAGAGTGATAATCCAGGTAAGATGAAACTCTTGAATATGAAGATTTTTAAGTCCACTTTAAAAGACCCTTAAGGTAGTTAAAATGTCTTTAATTAGAATTCTTATAGTTTTGTACTTGGTGAGGATGTTCTCATAATTTTAATGAAAATTTAGATTATCTACCATTTTTCCATTGTCTTCTTCAGAATTGCTTATGGAAAATATATCTCATGAACTGGCTTAGTGCCCTGAGAATCCCCATTTATGCTTGTTAAAATGAGATTTGTGAGTGTTTAGGCTCAATGTTTTGTCATTTCCATGTTTATGACTTTGACCTATTTTCTTTCTTCCCAAAACTTCTCCCCTCTTCACAGTGAATATTTATCCATGAATCCCTTTTGTGCTGTTTTCTGTTTATTCTCTTTCAACTGCATCTGTCCACCTTAGCCTAAAACCAGGAAGTCTCGACTTGCCAGTAATGGGGACCTTAGCATAAAAATTTAAATGGTTAAAGGACATGAGGGTTTTTTTAGCTATTTCATTGAAGGGTGAACTGCTGTTCAGATAGTTCACATCCTCATTAAAGTAAACCAACAGGGAATCAGATTCCCAAATGATGTAGAGGAGAGCTGAAACTTGTCTTCCACTGGTACCAACATGGGCCCATCCTCCTGATTGTTCTTTCCATTCCCCTCCTCTGTGAAGTTTGGCTGGTGGCTTTAGCTCATAGTCACTATTCAGCACAGGCCATTCTCAAAGGGAGAAGGAAAAACCACCTCTGAGAATCTCTGATGAGTCGTAGAGTTCATAAAGACAGAAGTTAAAGTGAGTAATTTGTCAGGAACTTTGAAGGACGAAGGCCTTCCAGCCTACAAGTGTTAAAACAAAAAATTACCTGGCACTCAGCACTCCTGCTGGGTTTGCTGAATGTAGCTGGTGTCCTCAGATGGCACATGCTTGTTATCAGATGATCTTTGTCCCATTGCTTCATTTCCATGTCTGAAATGATAGATTAAACCTAGCATGCTTGGCAACATTATTCTAAAGTATAACATTCCTGATATAATTAGCAGTGAAGCAAAATATATTGTGATGTACCCACATTGGTGCAGTCACTCCAGCATAATTTGTTGGCCTACTGTATTCAACAGCAAGTGAAACTTTCTCTGGGAAAGCCATTTTTTGTAATGACTATGACTAACATTGTCTTTTAAAATTAGTTTAAAAGCACCTCAACAGTTATTCTGAAAAGCTGCTGCTACCTGATGAGTAGTGGTTCATAACTGCAGATGACCAACAAATTTCAAAATAACTTGCTACCCCTTCATCTGTTTTCTCCAGAATATTCATGTTTAGGTTACACAATTTCTTTTCTCAGTGTGGCAGTTAGACTGCTCCCATTTTGTTCAGATATTGCTGTTTGCCAGTCAAAGCCATCTTCCTGTAGAGAAACTTTCGGCTCCAAAGACTCCAACTTAAACATGAGCTTAGAGAAAAGGTCAATCCATATGAGAGGAAGAGGCCTTTGCTTTCCAGTGCCTCTCCCTTCCTTTGGGACCCACAGATAAAGTTTTGCTAAGAGGCTGGTGGACATTTCTCCACTGTAATGTCTGTGAGACAATCCTGCATGAGCCATCTTGGGAATTAAAGTAGGGCAACTGCAGCAGTTCATCTCTGATGTCAAGCTTGATATGAGCAGGGCTTCTTATCTCGTGAACAGCACCACAGTGATTAAGACTGTTAATTGGGAGACTGAACTAATGTTTGCGTGGCTCTCTGCTGAACTGGGAGCTGATTACAAAGCAGACAGATGCCTACAGTGTATTTCTGAGGGTGATAAACCCACCTGGCTTTGCTGCTTAAGTCACCTGTTTACCCTTCCAGGCAGTGCTGCTGCCAGTGTTCCTAAGGAAGGGTCCTGGCAGGTGGAAGGAGGGCAGCTGCTGCTATGGAATGTGATAACCTCTCTTGAGTCGGAGCATTAAAGGCTTTAATCTCTTCCATTCCTGTTACAACAGAAATCTCTTCAAATTTCTCCTCCTGTGGCTCTGCAGCCCAGTTTTACCTCTTTGATCTCTCCCCGCGTACTTATTGTGGCCTAAAAAGCCTGTCTCCTCATCTTTGGGAAGGAGAAAATCGCCTTTGGCCACAGGGTGGGAAAACTTGAGTCAGCTATGTATTCTGATTTGCTTAGGTCTAATTCCAAGACCTTCAGCATTACAGGTTTTGCTGGTCTGTGTGATCAGCATTCTGTCTTTTTCGTGGGAAAGTAAAAAAAAAAAATCAGTGTATTTAGTTATGTGGAGAGAAACAAATGGCACTTCCTCACATGGATAAGATACCTCTATTTCCCTCTCTACAGATCTAGTTCTGACTGAAGCCTAGCATTTGCTTACTAGAAGAGTTAAAGCCATGAGAAGAATAATTTAATTTTTATTCAGGGAACCAAATTTGATCTGTGGTCAGTCATAGAAGCATTCCATCTTCCTTTCCTGCTGCAGTTTTCAATGAGTTACAACAGTAAGCACAACTGCAATTCTTCAGTTCTTCATGGTTTGGTTTTTAAATTTGTTGTTCTTCCTTTCCACATTTTCATTTCATTTCATTTCATGAAATCTTATGGTTGTACAGAAAGGAGGGAATGATGCCTTTTCGCTCTTTCACTGGGTCACTGCAGTCAAGATCTTCAAACTATCTTTGTTTCCAGGCTCAGTTTTTTGAGTGAAAGCTTTCAAAACTAAGACTCATTAAAAGTCAGTGTAGCTGAGGCCTTTTAAAACTCTTTAAAATTCTTAGAATTATTAAAGATCTCTTTAACCTTAACTCGCAATACTGAAATGCTGTTTGAAAGTGCAGCTTTTACTCTCTAATTAGTCTGAAGCTTTTGAACATGCTACTTACATTATTTGCAGCCCTAAGAATGTGTCCTTCTGTAGCTATACAGAACTTTTCCATGGAATCCGAGCGTGGGCACAAGAAGTTCTGCCGTTATATTATCAAATTTTTATTTGAAGAAGATTGAAGGCTGCACTGTTTTCTTGGATGAGCTATTGCATCTGAGAACTTGTCATGGTCCAACTCCTGTTATATTTAGTAGAGCTGCAAAAACATTGTTGAAAAATGTCCTGTACTGTCTAGAGAAATCAAGGATTTGTTCTTCTGCCTTAGGGGCTTTTCCTTCTGTCCTTCTTTGGCGATGAACACAGCTTGTTAAACTTTGAGGCTAATGAAAATGAGCTGCTGGAGGCATGCCCTGATGCAGCAGAAAGTAATGGCTTAATTTCAGCTTCACACCAAAGGTCTTTGACTGTAAAGGCAAAGCATCCTCCCTTAGATATCAGCAGAACTTCATCCAGGATATTCCCCTTATCTAGGAAACTTGAGCCAAGAGGTAGGAACTACATTACATGCTTTATTCCAGGGGGTGTTGGGTCTGTGCATCTCTCCACCTCTGGAGTCTCCTCTGTATCTAAGTTTTCCAAAAAACTCAGCAAGTTCCAGCAGTTTGTGTCACAAAACTGTGGAGGGTGTGTTGGATCTGCTTTCTGAACCAGAAATGGGTGGAAAGGGAATGATGGAGAGGTTCACTGTGTCCCCACAAAGCCCACTGGAGATGACATTGTTTCTCAGAGCTCAAAAGTGGTGCAGGGTGTTTTCATACCTGAGGATCCAGAGAACTGCCAGCAGCAGAAGGTGTTATGAAATTTGGGATGTGCCAACAGATGCAGAACATGAGTCCTCCACTTCCAGCCACAGCTCATTCCCAGCACAGTGGAGATGGAAAAATGGGTGGAAGAAAGGAAGGAAGGGAGGGAGGAGGGATCACTGGACTATTAATTCTTCCACAGTTCTTATCTCCTCTATTCCCTATCAGTGCCAAACTGTACTGGATGTGTGTCCTGAGCTGGGTGCTGCTAAACAGGGAAGTTGTACATTTTTCTGATTTGGCATTTTATGAGCTGCATTGGCTCAGCACAGCATCATGTCACTGATCAGAATATTTTGATAGATGTTAAGCCTGTGGAAGTTCAATGAACATGGTCACTGGATAAACTAACTCATGGTGAAGTTTTCTGATTAAAAATTAGCAGTTTAGTGTCAATTACCCTATCTCATTTCTTTTGCAATGTAATCTTTTCTATTTTCTGAGGATTTTTTACAAAATAACCAACCTAGGCTTGATTTTCTCTCTCATTTTAAGAGAAGATGATTCAATTCTACTTCTCTCTTTTTGAAATGAACCTGTAACAAAAGCATTGTGAAAGATTGCCCATATCTTCTCTTGAAAAATATCACCAGTATGATGGGCACTGTCTCTAGACATCAGTATTAACTAATAGGATCAGGTTCTTTTCTCAGCCCTGGTCATGTGTGAAGGACAATTGGTTTTAAGAGTGTTACTGGACGTGCTCCATCACAAAACCAGGCACAGCACAGATTCTTGTGAAGATTTAGATGTGATCCTTCAAAGATGCATCTTTCTCGAGAACTTTTAGGGACTATTGTTTGAGGTGTGATAGGAAATCTCTGCAAACTGATGTTTGGGGTCTAGTTAGGAGAAAACACCCTCCCTGCAGTTAACAGTCCTTCACTTGACCATTTGCTGCCTCTATTCCATATCCTTTCCAGAAAAATGGGAAAAAAACAACAGTTCCCTTAGCTTCCCTTGGATGTGGTTTTCATCCTTTCTCCCAGATTGATTTTTGGCTAGAAGCCAAAAGTTACACGGGGAGTCAATGATTCAGTGCTCGTCTGAACCCAGGATTCTCCTGCCTTTCGGTACCACTCCAACCACTAGACCACAACAGCATCTTATGCTGCCTCAAAAAAGAGTCATCCTTGTGGGAAAGGGAGGAAAATTCCCAGCAGAACTCCCTTGGACTTCTGACCTTCGATAAAAATGAGGAAACAGCAATTCTGATTTTCAAGAGATTACCATTATCGTTATGTTTCCCTTAAAAAAGACATGTCAAGCTTTTGCAAATTAAACCCAAACAACCTCTGTGGTTTTTTTTTAAGTTCTATGTTTGTTTTGCTAATAACTCCTCGATATATTCAGACAGAGTTCGCATTAACAGAATGTTTCTTTTTTGTTACTAGCCTTTTGCAATTATGAATGTATTTTGATATAAAAACAAAATGATAGAATCATAGTGGTCATATCACTCTATTCATTATAGAGAATGGGCCAAACTCTCCATCAAATTGTGTTACAGCACATGGACTGTTAGAAGGTGGTGGTTACTGAAGTTTGAGTTGGTTGACCCTCAGCTTTTGCCTCACAGTGAGTACGTGAATGCAAGTTACACTTAATTTCTGGCAAATCTCAGCTATAAACTGCTGATGCATTTTGGAAAGGGAGTGCATTTATCACACTCCTTTCAAAGAAACTCCTCTTCACTGACGTGTTTTGATACGGGTTATGCTCTTCAGATCCAAAAAGAACTTGGTTAAAAGCTAAAAGGAGGTTCAAAGTGCCTCTTTGAATTCAGTATTGTTGTGGAAGTCTGCATGTTTGTTCTGTCTCTAAGGGACTACTTGTGTAGTTTATGCTTACCTTGTTATGATTACCTTGTTTAAGCAACATACAGAATTAATCTGAACTATTTGAGGAAAGAAGGAAACCTTTTTCTTCCCATTCAGTTGATTTTTTTCGTTGTTTTCAAACCACATTCATGCATTTTTTCATCCCTATCCTGTTCTGATTCTGCAAAACCCATTAATGCCAACGTTGTTGCAGACAGATGCTTTGCTGAATTAAATATATTCCTCCTATTTTAGCATGTAAAATTTGAGAAAAGAAAAAGGTGTGGGTGAATGAGTTTACACAACTTATTCAACAGCACTCTGTTGCTGTGTAAGTCTCAGGCAAAGAAAAGAGCCAGCAAAGACTTTGCAATCCTCTTTGTTCTTCTTATAAAGAAGGATGAAAAAATAAACGATGCACAGGTTGACATGAGCCAGAACCTGGCCATAACTCTGGGTCACTCTATGGCCCACGCTCTGCAAGCACAAACACAGGAGCTTATCTTGGGGTACAGAGATAATCTCACAAGAAATCATGGAAGTCAGAGACTGCTGGGATGAGTCTAAGCATGTACATAATGGTGTTCGGGATCCAGCATAAATTCTGATTTACTGCCAAGGCAATCTTCAGTACCACCTACTTTGGTTAAGGGTTCGTCATTTATCTGTAATGTCTCGTGTATGTGTCCATTGTTCTATGTGACAATGAAGAAATACAAAATATCAGTGAGTGCAAAGCTGCCAGATCACAAATACCAAAGGTTCAGAGCTTGCACTGGGAATGCAATGTAATGAATTATTGGAGACACTGCACAGAAAATGCTGGCTCACCAAAGAAACAGCAACACACAGCAGTCAGCTTCTGTCCATTTGGGTTTTGTTATGAAAAATGGAAATACTTATTATTCAAATCTACTTTCTTTCTTTATATTCTTACAGAGCTTTTGCAGCATAGTGTTTGTGCCTATAATGAGCACTAGAAGTTATAGCATAATGTATTTAAAAATAGCCCTTAAATAATGAATGCAGCTAAATATAAAGAATATTATAAAAATATAAATAATACTAATGTCATATAAACACAGCCTTCTAATGTGCTTGTATTTGACATAGCCCAAAATAATGTTCAAATTACAACTGTGTTATTCTCTATGGGTTGTTCAGCGTGCTCCCTCCCGGTCTCTTTATTATATTTATTTTGTCTTGTCTTTATTTTGCCAGCACTCTTGGTAGTCAACAATTCTCTCTTTTCTGTAGTAGCCAGACCCTCTGGAAGAGATGGGACTCTCATTTTGTGGTAATGACAATACCTCAGCCTACAACATCAGTGCTGGTGTCCTCAGGAACGTCTGCTTTGTGGATGCCCTCAACTTGGTCCCTCATGTCTTCCTGCTCTTTATCACCTTCCCAATTTTGTTCATTGGTGAGTTATTCCATGGAGCTCTGCCATCCCACAAACACTAGAGCATGTATTTCTACTCATGTTTGCATAGGCTTGGTGAAACCATTGGATGCTTTGTATTTATTAATTCCGAAAAAAAAGAGGCAGAATGGCTTCACCCAGAGGACGTGAGCCCAACATGCTGAAATGTGGGAATTTTAGATAGAAATCTGAACTAATCAGTATGAAGAGATGGATGAGAACCAGAGATCAAATCCAAATGCTATGAAACTTCTCTCTGTAGAAGTTTTCTTCAGATTTGAAACTGGCAACTTGCAACCTTTGCTATTATTAGATATTAGAAGACTTATGGCAGTGGGTCTGAATTTCCTTGAAGTTACATGAATTATAGAGAATATCCAAAATGTTCACCTTTTGGATCCAAGGCTAGGAGAAGTGTAGGGAACATTTAAAATCGAAAAATTCCTTCTTTTGCCAAGATTTGTAAATGAAACTAGAGCAATAGAGATAATTTTTTTCCCCACGGGAATGAAAAAATAAGAAATGATAAATCCCTCCTGAGGAATTTAGGACAGTGGAGGGGCTCCAACTCACACAGTCTTGTAAAAAAGCCCATCTAAGCTAGTACTCTAATGATACTTTTTTTCTATAGTGGTCTTTTTATCCCAGTTGATTTGCAGTGGTGAAATAAATGCAATTTAATATTTTTCCAGAGATGTCAAACAGTGGTGTTCTAACTGATCATAGGAGATTAAGAGACTTGAATAACCATCAAAAGTGTTAGTGAAAATTTAATATTCTCCTGACAACTGCATGAGAAATGGCCGTGTCAGTTCTTCCATGTGACCTTCCTGGTGTCGCATATGTACATAGTATTAATTTTTTCCACCAAGAAGATTTGAATTTGGGACTGTATTTGAACTTGAGATTTAAGGGCTTTCATCATGCAAAAAGACTCCAAAGTAGTTGAATAAAAGGCTACAGGAACCTGTGGGCTAGGACACTCTGTACCTAACTGTGACATGATCCAGTGACTAAAAACTAATTAAATAATTAAACAATAGAATAAGAAACATTCTAACAAATTAATAACTGAAGACTAGAAAGAAACCCCAGGGTTATGGAAACTCTCTCGAGCAGTGCTGGATTTTTACCTCAGTGCTGGCTCTTCCTTTGAGGTGAAATGCAAGTCATTCTTGAAGGACAGGACTTTGTGCAGAAGTGTTTGGTGGAAGTACAATGCAAGGTCTGAGGGCAGAGATAATATTTTTGAACGCTCTAACATCAAGTGCTGCTTCGATTTTTTTAGAGGTATTAGCCAATCAATTTTGAAATAGTATTGCAGCCACTGAAAATTCCCTCTATTAAATAACAATGTTAGGAAAAGAAATATTAGATTAAATTGTATGTTATTTATGTAAGTATGTAATTCTTTGTTTTCTTTTTTGCATGCTAATTATCAGGACAAACAGTGGTTGAACAGAGCATTAAAAGCCAACTTTTTAGCTTTTAGATTGGAGTCCATGGTATAGACTGACTCCAAACCAGAAATTTGGTGATGAGCTGTGTTTGTTAGATATATGGACCAAGAAAAAATGAAAAGCAGCTTGGGAGAGACAAGATAGGAGCAAGGTCAAAGAAAAACACATTCGATTAGGAAAGTCTCAGAGAACTGTGGAAAATACTTGAGATATGCTTCTCTCAATGGAGAAGAGAGAATAATCTGTTCCTGCAGTATTTTGCGTATTAAACAAGGATGAAATGGTGAAATCCTGACAGTTTCCAAGAATGACTAAACTTAGGTTCTGGTTTGTGTGTTCCTGAGTCACCTGATGAGCCTCTAAGCACGATGAGATGCTGCATCCTTGTGTATCAAAAGCACAGCCTGGCTTTTAAACCCAGTTAGTTTTGTTTCTTTTTTGTCTGGTTTCTTTACTTCCCCACAATGTGCTGTTGTTGGGATTCTCTACGGGCTTTGGGAAGCCTGTCAGGGAATTCCAGGAGCTGCCTTACGGTAAGAGAGACTTTTGGGATCACTGACTCAGGAGAGCCCTGAATCTGTGTGGGAAGAGACAGAGGCCAAGGCTCGCCACCATGAGAAGTCAGGCCTCAGCTTCCCCCAGCCCTGTTGATGCCTCCTCCAGCCACCTAGAAACAGAGACTAGACAAGAGTAAGGGAATAAAGACAGGTATTTATTTGAAGGGCCTTCAAGGTACACCCTGGGGGAGCCAGAGGCTGCTTCCAAAAATTGGACCCCAAGATGGACCCCAGGTCACGAGTTCTTCACACTTTTATAGGTTTGGATCATTTGCATATCAGGGTTCATTCTCCAATTAAAGCCCCAGTTTAACGATGTAACTCCCCTCAGCTTGCCCCCCTTAGAATCTTTGGTTTCCACATTTTGGGCCTAAAAACAGCCTGGCTGTCCTTGAAGGCAAAGCCTGGAGAGGCTTTGTTATGTCTGCCCAGTACGAGAGAGCAGGAATTACAGGCTCCAAGGAACTTCAGAGTTACACTCTAAGCAGTACAGGATTTAAAAATATAAAAGTTAAAACCTAAGGCATCACTGTCACCTCCTCAGATCCTCCGTGTCCCACTTCTTGCTGGGCTGCTGGCCTCAGAGAGGATCTTGCCTGGAAAGGACAGGTGACATCTGAGGTGATGACATGGAAATAGGCTTCAAGTTTAATTTTTTGGTTAATTTGAGTCCTGGCGTTGTTTTGGCAGCTTTAAAGGGCCAGGGATGCAGAGGCCTAGGAGGTTGGGCTGTGCCTGAGGGACAGAAATCACCATTCAGTGTTCCCTCAGACTGTGCTCCCAAACAGGCCTGAAACAGATAATAAATGTTACTTGTTTCAAGTAAATGCATCTTGGAGGCCTCATTTGAGGACGCAGCTTTTATATCAGTTGGAAATTTTTCCTGCTCTTGTCTGTGACTGTGAAAGACGTGAGGATGCCATCGCTTCAGATCTGTCAGTCCTTGTTGTCTGAGGGTGATGCTTGGGATGTTTGGGGTTTTTTTTGTTTTCTTAGCCTTTTTCTTGGCCAGGGATGATTTCTCTTTGATTGTAATTTTGGAAAAGTGATGCCTCCTTGTCTTCAGGGTTTGATTTAAATTATGGGGCAACTGAGACACTCTTGGGTCATCTTTTTAGTAACAACAGCCCTGTAGTCTTGTAGGAGGTTTGTATCAATTGCATATAAGCGTGCCTGAGAAAATTGATAACCAGATCAGTCACTGACTGGCTGTGAGATAACCTTCCTCTTTCCTCGCTGTCATTTCCCAGGCTGGGGAAGCCAGAGCTCCAAAGTGCAGATTCACCACAATACCTGGCTGCACTTCCCCGGGCACAACCTGAGGTGGATCCTGACGTTCACCCTGCTGTTCGTGCACGTGTGTGAAATAGCAGAGGGGATCGTTTCTGACACGTAAGTGGCAGAGTTTGCTGGATAACCATGCTAATTGCATTTCTTAATGAACAGTGTTAATGACTGATGGGCTGGCTAGTAAGGCATGAGGAGGTTTTCCCCCCAAAAGTTCATAGAATCCTTTCATGAACTGTCCAGGTTTTAATGGGATGAAGGTGAAGCTGTTGTTCTTAGCACTTATTCTTCTCTCAAGCTGTAATGGCAAGGAAATATTGACCAAAGTTAAAGCACTCATGAGAACAAAAATCTTGTTGTGTCTAGGAAAGTCATGTCTGTCCTCTTATGTAGATTAGCAGAACACCTATGGTTTCACACAGTGGTGAAAAAAAGGCACCAAATTCACCAATTTATACCTTACTTATTTTCAGACAAATGAAATCTCGCCACCTGCATCTCTTTCTACCAGCTATAATGGGATTTGTGGCTGCCACTGTATCCATAGTCTATTACCACAATATTGAAACATCCAACTTTCCAAAGTTACTGCTGGGTAAGTCTAAGTCTGATATTTATGTACTCTTACAAATCCCAGTATTTTAGCCGAAGTCAGCTTGTGTAGGTTGAAGAGGATGGTGAAGAGAATATTAAAAGAGAGAGGAATGATTCTCTGCTCTTCCAGCTGGTAGTATTGTAGGGGTTACTGCACCTTTCATAAGGTACACACTGAAAACTGCTTTTAAAATTATCATAAAAGAGAAAGCCTTGCATGCCTGTTGCATTTCTATCATGAGTTTTTAGGTATTTTTTAACACTGCTCATTATTTTGAGGAAAAACTTGTCTGCATTCATAAGGGCTTTGAATAGTGATCTGACCACAAACCATCCTGTGCAGATGCTGCTCTTTCTCAGCATCTTTTGCAGCTGATTCCAAGATTATCTCATCTGCTCTCTCAGTCAGGAGATGGTCAGATGAGACATTGCAGAATAATGTTCCATACAGGTATATTGTCCAAACTGCCTATAACTCAATCACCTGAACAAGCCCCTGACAGATACCAGCCAGGATGCAGGATAACACTGCATTCCACGAATTCTTTTTCAAAATGAGCACATTTCCATATTCTCACTTGGGATGCACCTTGCTTTTTCGAAGAGGCAATATGACATTTGTTAAGTTATATGCCTTTTCCTTCACTTTAAGAACAAAGTTCCTCCTCAGATTAAGTCCTCTTCAGTGGACTTTCTCAGCTGTGTGAAGTTCTGCCATTGTGGATCTATTTGAAGGGTTGTGCCCAGGAAAGAAAACAGTGGCTGGTGACATAGAGGATCACTGGGCCTGCATTGCACCAAGCCATGGAAGTCAAAATGGTGTCATTACACTTATTTATTATTTATTTTTAAATTATGCACTTGCACCTGTTTTACAGCTCTGTTTCTTTACTGGATAATGGCCTTTGTCACCAAAACCATCAAGCTTGTCAGATACTGCCAGGACGGGGTGCCTTTTTCTCAGCTGCGTTTCTGCATCACTGGAATCATGGTCATCCTCTATGGGCTGCTGATGGCTGTGGAGATCAATGTCATCCGAGTCAGGGTATGTGGCTTCTTCCTCAGGATCTGGAAGAATATCAATGGTATCGTGGGGATGAAGATGGGTCTTTAATCCAGGAACTCTGGCTTGTGTCAAGTTTAGGCCTGAGTTGAGCTTGGCCATAAATGTTTGGTTAATTCTACGGAAATCTGTGGTGATTTAAATCTCTTTAAAAATGTATGTTCTTGATGTATCCCCTGGGCTTGGTGTGTGTGTGCCTGTGTGTATCTATGCTCACAAAGTGCACACAGATTTGTTTAGATAGATGCATGTTTGTGCACATGAGGAGGATATAGGTGTGTAGATGCAATTTATAAAATATAGGCTGTATTAGTGCTGGTGACCTATTTATGTAGTGAATGTGTCAGTCAGCATGTGTTCTTACCCATGATAATTTAATATGTAATTACTTCCAAAGAATTCATTTTTGCTGTTGTTCAGCTCGAGATAGATGGTACTGATAGGGTTCAGAACTGTATCCACATCCCATGTTGCTCAATTTTTTGCCAGTTATCTGTCAAAATGGAAATGCCCCTATTTACATCCAAATTTATATTTAAATTCAACATATAATTACCTTTAAATGCAAATTTGACACTGTGGTTGTCTTGCACATAGTTTTTACTAAAAAATTACCATGAATAAGGTAATTCCTGAGCCCGTGTTGTCTATTTTCTCCTCTCCAGAGGTATGTGTTTTTCATGAACCCTCAGAAAGTAAAGCCTCCAGAGGATCTGCAGGATCTCGGGGTGAGGTTCCTGCAGCCCTTTGTCAATTTGCTCTCAAAGGCAACTTACTGGTGGATGAACACTCTCATTATATCTGCTCACAAGAAACCTGTGGACCTGAAGGCCATCGGGAAGCTCCCAATTGCAATGAGAGCACTGACAAATTACGTCTGTCTCAAGGAAGCCTATGAGGAACAAAAGGTAACCACAGATGTCCATGTCACTGTTTGGCCTTAGAAGGCCAAAGAGTCACTTTGAATTTCTTCAGCTTTCATAAAATCCTCGTTTTAGGAATTTCTAACTTAGGACTGTTTGTTCCAAGGTGAAACATTGGCGTAGGAAGTTCCAATCCAACAGTTACTGTTTGGTTTTAAGTGAATTTATAGCAGGAGAGAGTTGCCAAACTGAGTGCAACTGGAAACTAAAACCACAACAGACCGATCACTTGCTAGATTTTAATAGTGAAAGATTTGTTTAAATCTTAGCTACTTATGAAACTGGAAGACATTCTGTCCATGGTTTCAGCTGGAAACACTCATCTTCACCTTTTTTTTTCTCCAAACAGAGAAATAGCCAAAACCACTCATCAAGAATAGCTAAAAGACTGGTGTCTGAGCAGTGATTTAGTCACCAAACCCAAACACAGCTACAATTTGGGTACAGGCTGCTATGAAGAAAATTAACTCCATCCCAGCCAGACCCAGTACAGAAAGCATGGCTGGGAAAACTCACTGGGTAGGGCAGGATTTTCCAGGGAAACTTCTGGATGCATTTAGACAGCTCTCTGCTCCCAGCACCTAATGGAGCTGCGGGCTCCCTTCTGTGCCTTCTGAGATGAAACAATCACCAGTACAATTGGTTGTATTTTAGTAGATATAGGTTGCTTCTCTTTCCTTCTGCAGTCGAGGATTACAGAGACCAGAGATCAAGATCCTTCTGCTTTAAGCAGAAAGCTACTGAGTCATTGGAATTGAGCTTTTCACAGCAGCCTGGGAGAGATGAATCCCTTAGGCCAGCTCCTTAAGGTGCCTAAACCCTACTTAAAGAGGGATGTGCACCTACGTGACCCAAGGACCTGAGTCTGTGCCATCCTTGATGACAGGCGTGACAACTGGGTGTCAGCATTTGTCTCTAGCTCGTTCACATCTGCAGGTACTGTCTGTGCCTGCACAAAAATGCAGTTCAGATGCCAAAAGGCAAGTTAAATGTGCTATTGCTTATGTGCACGAGCACAAAATTTCAGTGTGTAGCTTCCCTCAGTGTGCGTCATGCACGTATAAACACTTGCATAAATGTTATTTATGCAGTTACACTCACCTGCATTTCTGATGCTGCCTTACATCAGATATTTCGCATTCTGTAGTTGTCTAAAGTATTGAGATTACCACATTTGTGCTGCTATTCAAAAACAGGCTGTAACCCTGAAGTAAACTGGTATTTGTAGATAAAGTTAAAGTAAACCAAATGGCTAAAGCAAATCCTAGGAGCCAGGCAGTGGAACTCACTGCAGTTCATTCCTGTGGAGAAATGTATTGGCTTGTGCCTGGTTGGGCCAGAAAACAGCCACATAATTGGGAAAATTCTTCAGATTGGAGTGTGGTCTGCAGTCTGGAGGAGGTGATATGCCACTGTCTCTGCTGCCAAGTGTGTATTTTACACTAATCTCCTGCAACTGGTGAGGGGAGCCCCACAGCCTCCTCTGGATTAAGTGGGGTTACCCCTGCCTGTGCCTGGAGATAGCTGATCTCAGCTGTGCTCCACGGCCCTGCAGAGAGAAAACTCCTGTTCCTTCCCAAACCCTTCTTATGACACCTTGATGAAAGGTGCTGAACGTGACCATGAACACTCTATATTGTAAAATGCCTTTGAGATAGCTCACATGACATTGTCTTGCTATCTCTTCTGCATGCTATGAAAATGGAAATAATTGTATCAATTCTCACATAATTCCATTTACCCCCCGCCCAAAAAAATGTGATCCTGTTTCTGTTTTGTTTGGCTTTTTCTTCAGTTTCTATAGAAGCAGTCTAGATGTTTCACACCACATACCAGTGCATCATATAGCACATATCCAAAAATAGATTTAGCACATTGATATTACATTTGGCTTACCCCACCAACCTAAATCCTGTATAATTTGTCCTGATGTTCAATAGAAAGCTTTTCTTTTGGGCACATGATAGAAAAATTCAATTTTTAAAGTCAAGGGCCAGTAGTTTCCTTTGCCTGCTATTCATGTGCCACTATGGATCTTACCTGTTAGGGCAAAAAAAAAGGAGGAATGAAATTGTTTTAACTATAAATCACAGGGGTAGGGCATTGCTCTTCAGCACCAGGCTTATACTGCCAGCTCCAGAGCTATGAGAAGAGTCAGATTTCAACATTTACTGAGGCAAACCTTACAGGTGACTAGATTTATCCACAAGCACTCTCTCACTGCCCTTTATTCCAACTGTGGAGTGCCCAAGGTAGAGAAAATTACAGGAATTTGAAAGGAAGTTGACAAAGACGATGAAGACTTTATCAAGTGGCACCACTGAGAACAGCAGCCCAGACTGGTTAATTAACACAACATCATTCTATGCAAGCCCATAACACTCAAGGACCATTCTGGAAAAGAAATTATGATGAGAAAAAAGTCTTTCTTCCCTCTTCCCATTACATGCTTCAGCTAGTATGAAGTCCTGATTAAAAAAAGAAGAAAAAACAGTGTTCAGCAATAAATTAGATAATTTAATTAGTATTTTTTCCAATGAAAACAGATTTCATGTAGTGATAGTGATGAGATATTGATGTGAATTGTAGTAACAGTGAAAATGGCTATTAAATTGTTAGAGAATAAGGATTTACCTTTGCCATTTGCCAAATTTACCATTAACTGAATGCCCAGAATAATATAACATTTTTTTCCCAAAAGATGGCAGCCGTTTACCCAGTAAATTAGCTTAGCTCCTCTCAAGCTGGTAAAGTTATTAATCATTTATTTGAAGAGGGTGATTAACTCTTTTAGGGCACTCGAGCTCAAAACCCATTACGCCAAGAATTCAGAGCCTTTTGTCTGGGCAACTCACACGAGGCCCTTGTGCTCTTTCCCTCCTCAGAGGAAGCATTTTCATTCTCACCCCTTTCTGAAATGGTAGCTCTAATTTGACCCCATGGTGCTTATGTCTCCCTCCTCTGGCAGCCACCTGGTCCACCTGCACATTTTGGCACCACACACATGACCCATCTCACAGTGGAAATGGCATAAAAGGGAAAAACTGAAAAAAAGGGAAAAAAAAGACGAGGCAGCCAGGCAGGTTACAGGCACACTTGCTTTTCTTTGGTGAATTTGCTGGGGCAGGGGTAGGTTGTTGCTTGGCTGTGCTTAAAATGTCTCTGTGAATACTCAAGAGGGCTTGGCTTGCAGCTTGCAGGCATCTGTGCTACTTGAGAAATGACAGATGCTTGTTTAAAGTGTCAAAAGCTGCTGCCTGAAGTGCAAGGAAGCACTCTGCAGAGCACAGCTCTGGTCAGTAAAACTGTTTCTTCGTTAAATTGGAAGGACCTCAGAGATATCAGAACTCTTCTGATTACACTAAGACATATCTCCTGGTTGGTGTTTTAGCCAAGAGTTGTGATACTGTGTAAATTCACAGATCTGAAGGCTAGAAAGGACCCTTGGTTGATTTAATCTTACCTCCCATCCTGGTCTCCTGCTTTTATTTTTTGAGCACAGTTATTGATTGGTTGAAGTGTGTCATCCTGGAGGGCATCCAAGTGATGGAAAAAATACCAGGTAAATTAAATTAAACTATGTTCTTGTAATTGTCATGTATTTTTCCTGCAATCAGAAGCCTTTACTGGATCAAGTGGTTTCACAGCTACTGTGAAACTGGGATTGCCCATGTGAGCTAAGGTCTGAAAGGTCAGACTTTACCCTGAGCACACATGTGACAAGGGACAATGGCTGCCTGCCAGGATGATAATCTGTGCTTGCATTCCTGTGTTCACAGGCTCAGGAAAGCAGTAGGATACAGAGGTGAGAAACCCCAGTTAACAGGGGGAGGCAGAATTTGAATTTGCTGTGAAGAATGTCTGAAATCTATTGACAATTACAACATGTTTGCTGCCTCACCTGGTCCAAAACACCTTTCAGGAACCATTTGGGCATCCAGACAGGAATGCTGCCGTATAAAGCCTGGGAGGCTTCTCTTAAAGCATGGGTACCTGTTTCTGTTTTCCAGAAAAAGGTGGAGGACCATCCCAACAGGAGTCCCTCCATTTGGTTGGCCATGTACAGTGCTTTTGGACGGCCAATCCTGCTCAGCAGCACCTTCCGCTACCTGGCCGACCTGCTGGGCTTTGCTGGGCCACTGTGCATTTCTGGCATCGTCCAGGGCTTCCAGAATACAACCAATAATACCAATTCCACAGAAAAGGTAACCTCACAATGTGGATTGAATGGCTCTGGTAGTAGTTTTAGAGTCATATAATGTATTTCGGACAGCTGGCTGCATGCTTTGATAGGTCTGTGGTTGTCACTGTATTATTATGATTTTTTTCAAGCAAATTGAGTATTTCTGTTGTGAGAGACAGTCAAGTTATAAACCTGAGCAGTGGGAGCCTTGGGTAGGAATGGAACACAGGTTGTGGGGGCTCCCCCCAGCTCCCCAGTAGTCTGTCTGGATGGAGTTCCCAGCAGTTCTGGGTAGAAGGAACGACTTTTCTGCTCCTCTTCAGCTGTGCCTGTTTGTTTCAGGCAGGACATGCTCTGGTGGTGCCTCAGTGATGCATTCAGCTGGGGAATTTTGCTTAATTTCTGTCCATTTTTCAATTTATACTTCACCAACAGTTTTGAGCTTTCTGAAATCTATTTTTTTACTGGGAAGCTGAGAGTAGTCAGTCCCTGTTTGTGGCTGATTGCATTGGTTACTGCTGTGATGAAATGTGTTGGCACATGTGAGAAATTGAAAAGTATCCACTTTACTCAGTGGTGTTCTTGATAACAGAGATGCACAAGAGATGCCAGATCACAGCTCGTTTCAAGTTTCACTGAGAGTGAACTTTCAGAGATCACCTCTAAACACGGAGCAAGCCTCTGATATAGAACCTTTTTGATCACAAGAAGGAGAATTTATTAGTAACTAATGAAAAGATGCAGGTAAAATTATTTTACTGGCAGCAGAGAAGAAATGACATTTTCCTGCATTTATCTTCTGATAGAGAAACATCTCCATATAGTTTCTGGAGTGTTTTGTCTCTGAACGAGCAGATAGGTATGTAATGAAATAGCATTTTCCTCTCCAGATAAAGTATTTCACTATCATCACTACCCAAATATCTTTTTCTTGGCTGTTCACTCCTGACATTCATTTTCTTGACTGATGGTCTCAGTTTGGCTTGAGGCTTTCACTGTACTGAAGGAAAGTTTAATTGTACAGCTTATCAAACAAAGCTTTTTATCATCCTTGAACCTGCACAAGCTGGATTTGAGCCACTGAGTTACAAGGCAAAGTGCATGTTTTGCCTTCAAAAATGTTGGGTTTTTTTGCATGGTGAACAAACGAAGTATTTAAGCTTGAAAAGAATTTCTGGATCTCAGATTTAGGAATCTGTACCTTTGTCTGCTTCCTTTATCTTTTTGTACTCTTCAGTGGAGTGGTTTCAGTTGTGGCTTTTGAAAAAGTTTTAATCAGCATTGACTAAAGGGAAGATTGGAATCATTGGAGATCTTGAAACCACTTGGCTTGGTGACAGTCACTATTTCTCTTGGATACATTTCAGAATACATTTGCCTTTAATTTATAGATTTCGATGAACTTTCTCTTGGTTGTTCTTGCTATGAAACATTTCTCCTTTAAATTCTCTCTAGTTCCAATTAATGTGAATACATTTAATTTTATGCTTATTCTGCCTCAATTACTGAGAAGTCTATATACATTGAGAAAAGGTATTTATAAATGTTATTTTCTTATTGATATCCCCACTATGAAAACAAGGGGAAGTTAGATGCAGCAGAACATTAAGAGAAAAGTTTTCAAATATATTTATCTGGCCAACCATGCACTTAGGCAACCCTTTTTTCAAGGAGTCTTGGGCAGATGGCTTTCTTTCCTATATTGCCCAAACCTTTTATCTCAGAATCAGGCTGGATATTTCAGTAGGACAGGCTTTTTCCTTCTTTTTTTCCCCTTTTTTTTCCCCTGTAAGAATTCCATTACATCCTGCTTCCAGCTGGATCGGAAATACCAAAGGAACAGTCCTCCTTGGAGTATTTTGGTACATTTGTTTCCTTTTCTGCCTGAAACAGAGAAGAACAGTGAACACAAAAACTAGAAAATGAAAACAAAGGACTTTAAACAAGATTTTTTTTTCTCTTCCATATTGAGGCATTTCAATCTCATTCTGTGGGGAATACTGGCGTGTATAGTCTTATGTTATTCAGAATTTATGGGTATCATAGTCTATATTTCTAGAAGGAACTGTTTCCTTAATATGCAAATGCAACATATATAAATAATCCCATATAATAAAAAATATTTTCTTGCAGCTTCTCTGTGATGCAGGTGGTGCTACTCTACTGAGTAGCATTCCTATCCTACAAATCACCAGAATTTGATGGGGAAACGAAAGACAAGGCAGGCATGGTGATCTTATTGTTCCTTTCCTGGTTAAACGAAATCATTTTAGAACTGCTAAGGGATCTCAATCCTCAGTCTTTGAAACAGGAGCAGAGTTTTTAATTTGTATCCAAATAATTTTGATATAGAAGTCAGTGAGAAATCTTATTTCTATAACTTTCCCATAATACTATCAGTATGGTTTTTTATAATGCAGTCATTGAATTTGCTTGTTTTCAGCTTCTCAGGAACATAAAATCCCTCCTATGGCACTTGCATAATTTCTTCCTTTCTTTTCAGGTGAAGGATCCATCAAACTCCTACCTTTCATCGGAGGAATTCCTCAGGAATGTTTATGTCTTGGCAGTCCTTCTCTTCCTGGCCCTTATCCTGCAGAGGACATTCCTGCAGGCCTCCTACTATGTGACTACAGAGACTGGCATCAACCTCCGGGGTGCTTTACTGGTGAGCAAAGATCTGCCAGGAGATCCACTAACAACAGCTCCAGCTTTGTGCTTTCATTTGTCTCATTCTTTAGCTGAAGACCAAGCTTGAAATGATGGTTTCAGACAAGATATGTGCTGTATTTCTATACAGAAAACCGGACAAAATAGTGCTGGCAAACTGCTGGCAGCAATTCCTTTTTGCTAAAAATGAATCCCATCATTTTAACCTGTGTAAGTTTAACACCCATAATGACCCATGCATATGAAAATACATCTTTGCAGACAATGAGAGATAGATGAAGATCAGCAGTGTCGTTTTGGCTCTGCATCTGCTTTGTTCATTTGCTTAAGAGTTTGCTTCTGCTGACTGTGGATGGAGTCATCTGCAGGGTGTCCTTGTTCTATGGGAACGCTGTGCATGCGTCGGGAGTGGTGACTCTGGATATTTATGCCCTTTAGCACAGAGCCCTGTGGGATGGGACGGCAGTGATTCATCTGCAGGACTGTGTGTGTAACCCCAGCATCCCTTAACCCTCTGTGAGTGCCTTGTTTATGAACTGGAGCCAGCAGCTCTGGCCCAGCACGTGGTGGGAGAGGGGGGTGTAGCAGGGCTCTGCACAGACCAAACTCCACAGGCAGCAGTAGCACTCCAGAAGCCAGAACTGATGTTTTGCCAGATGTAGCTAACCATGGGAATATCATCTCAGCATGGAAGCGTCTCTTTTTTTTGTGTGCTCACTCTGATTGATGGAGCTGCTTCAAACATTTTCTGCCTTCTCCCAGGGTAGATGGTACAGATTTGGGGATGAACGAGAGCCTGGTTATTCCCTTTTTGTGACTCCTTTTTGTGATTCCCACTTAGCAAAATTGGGACTCTTAGGAGCATACCCAGCTGATTTAATTCACCAGGCATTTCTGATTAATTCTACAGGATATACTTTATTCAGGGACAAAATGGGTCAAAAGGAACAAATTGTTTTTAAAACTTCCTTGGAGCTGCAGTGTTTGATGTTTGGTCATAACTGCAAACTGGGCTCACAATATTTGTCTCTAAAATCCAGTAGATGTAAGTCCTGATTGATTTTAAACCCTGTTAAGCTCCTATAAATTTTATTGCAAGGAATGGCCAGGTAAGGGAGAGAAACCCAAAGGAATACATACCCACTCTGATCAAACTTCTCCACATGAATTTAACTGTCTCATCAGAAACAAGGATCTCTTTGACAGACAGTGTCACAGACAAGCGGGCTCACCAAATGCTTGTTAAAAAAGGTTGCTTGGCAGATTTCCTAAATTTTGATGTTTTGTTGTCATTTTTGTTCTATTTTAGGTCTGCGTTAAGCAACAAATCTTTTAAGAGGAATTGGAGTTTTTTAAAGTCAGTTCTCTCTCTTGTGCTTTTTCTCACTCTGTCCCCATCTCTCGCTGTCTCAGGTGAGAGACTGGGAGAAGGGCTGTCCTACATAAATGCAGTTTGAAACATCCCACTGCTACTGTTCTTTTGTAATTATATCATTTTAATAACTTACTTTTTTCCCTCTTTCTTACAGGCAATGATATATAATAAGATCCTGAGGCTTTCTACATCCAACTTGTCCATGGGAGAGATGACACTGGGACAAATCAATAACTTGGTTGCCATAGAAACCAACCAATTAATGTGGTTCTTGTTCCTGTGCCCCAATCTGTGGGCAATGCCTGTTCAGGTAGAGCATCAAAGTAAGGGCCTAATTTCAGAGATCCTCCAGCCTGGGTGAGGAGAGTGCATATCTGGGACACTACTACAAAATCCGGAGGGGAACCTCCATTTCCCCCTAAGATTAACAAGCAGAATGGTGGCCTGGGAGCTGGAAAGGTGTCTCTCCAAGGGCCAGTGAAGAGAGAGGGGTTTTTAGCAGGATTTCCATGTCTGTGACTTGAAGAATGAGGACCTGCAATCCTTTCCCTGCTCATATTTCTTCGACTGCTGACACAAATCCATTGCTTTTATTTTGCCACCTGGCATCATCACTAAACATTGCTTCTGCAGTGTCCACTTGTGACTGGGTTTTGTGACAGGACCAACAGCAATTGAATCCTGCTCCATGACTGACATGAGCACTGACAATGCTCAGAGGAGCTCTCTTCTGAACAAACTTAGTCACTGGACACATCTGGTTCTTAACAAGGCTGGGAAAGAACTGGAGGCAGACCTGTAGGAAGGAAAGGCTGAGATTATTAGCTTGAAAGAAATCTTCAAAAATGCCAATGACTTAAGGACCTAAGCCATCCTGATTTTTCTATGAAGCTTGAATTCCTGTAGCATCTTCATAATTTTAGCTCAGGGTGTGTTTGGCATGGTCCTTACCTGTCAGTGATCCCATTGACATAAAGAGTTTTTAAAAGGGATAGAACCAACTCTTACAGTAGATCTGTTTTGCTGAATTTCCTAAGGCTGTATCAGTAATCTCTTTCATTAGTCAGCAATATTACTACTACTAATGGGTTGGGTAGGGTTTAGAGTGTCATGAAATAGTTTATGGACAAAAGGCAAAAAAGGTTACACAGCAACAGAAATTAGAAATAATATAGAGGGTTTCATGTCACTGTTTCACATCCAGTGAAGTGGGTGGAAGTGTTGCTGTCAATACTTTGAAAGTTATTAAATGAACAGGTGATCTGACTGCTTTGGCTAGGTATGGCAGTTTGCAGTACAGGAGCCTGAAAAGCTAAATATCGCTTTAAAAATGTTAAACTCCATTGATTCTTACTTCTGATGCTGTATAATAAGAAGGGAGATTTAAAGACAGACTTGTTTAAGAGACAAAAATATGAGATATGCAACTAATTCTGTATGCCCTCTTATCACTGAGGACATCTCTCTACCACAAAGGGGAGCTTTTAATAGAAATATTTATGTAGCAGAGCTTGAATTAACTCAGGAACCAGAATCACAGCAGTTGTGTCACAGCCATTCCCAGGTAACCTTCTGTGGGAAGTGTTCCCAAGCCCTTTGTAAGGCTAAGGCAGCATTTTCCTCCAGAGCTGTGTGTTATTGATGCCCAAGCTCAGTTTGTGTCAGTCCCAGCACATCTGCTTCATGCTTCAGTGCCTGTCTGAGATGTCCCTCTGCCTGCAGTTGCACAGGGACACTACAACAGAATGCAAATGTGATCCATGGTAGCCCTAAGACCTCTGAATGCTTCCAGAGTGAGGTAAGGAGCTCTAGTGTAAACAGGACTCGAGGCCAGGAACTCTGTAAAATGCCTCAGGGCAAGCACCATCATTTTAGTGCTTCTTTAGTTTTGTGGAAACCCAGGCTGGATTTAGAACTACCAGGCACTAACACAAACTATTTAGTTAATGTCAAAAAGAAAGGCTTCTGGGTTTATTTCCCACACTTTCCAAATGTGACCTCCTGAAGTATGGGCTCAGCTGATTCCTATGAACCATTTAAGTGTTTATTAGAAGAACAAACATTTTTCTCTTGGTATGGTTCTGGCATATTGAAATCTACTTTTCTCCCCTTGTGTTGCTTTTTTCTTCACAGATAATAATGGGTGTGATCCTCCTCTACAACCTACTGGGAGTGAGTGCCTTGGTTGGGGCTGCTGTCATCGTGCTCTTAGCTCCCATCCAGTACTTCATAGCCACCAAGCTGGCTGAGGCTCAGAAGAGCACTCTTGTAAGTGAATTATTTCAGTGATATTTGTGATCCAGAAATGAGAACAGGGTTTCTGGGTTCTGTTCTTGCAGTTAGTGAAAACCATTTTGTGTGTTTGGGCAAGCCATTCCTCAATTCCAGGGTCCCTCCCTGTCTGTTTTTCTGTGGCTCAATGTCTCTTCCTTCCTCACATTTGTCAGAAGAGAATCCCAGAACAGTATGTGGGCCTTGACCTGCCTTCTCTGAAAAGAGTATTTTTAATCCAACTGGCACAATTTTGTCTGAATTCCACTCCATGAAAGGGTGTTATTCCCACATGCAGATGTTGTATTTCATGGGATGTTAGCAAACAGTGCAAATGACTGAAAAATTATAGCACGAAGGTATTAAAGAATGTGTACAACCCCCTCTGTAAAGTCTAGAGAATTTTTACTCTCAGCCCAAGCTTTGGTATTCTCTAAAAATCGGTTGGCACTGATGGATTATTATCTATTCATATCTAAATTCTTCAGTGCTGTAAGTTTATTTTGCTGCCTAATTTAGTTCACCAATTAGAAATGTTTTCTGCTCCTTTGTCTAATTTTTAACTTTATTGCTGTGAGCCTTGAACTTTTAAAATAAGCCTTTGATGTTTAAATTGCCAAATATTTAGAGATCCTTTTTATCTTAATAATCAGTAAGCAAATTATAGATGCATGGATCTAATTGCCAGCACACTTCAATCCCATTGAATTGTGCCAATTTTTATAACCTGTACAAATTGTACAGAGGACTTATCTTTGCATAATTTCAGAACTAAACTCAATCTTTCCTGCTGCTCTCTTCTGACTTCCTTTGACTCATAACACCTTTTGGATTATGATTTTACCAAAACTCATCATTTTACCAAAACTTATGATTACTGTTCTCTGATGAGGGAAAATTAGCTAAATACATTGATAAATATCTCACTCACTTTCACAACTGGATCCCAGAATGATTCTTGCATCAGCAAATACACACATTTAGGCTTCTATCTATTGTTATGGACACCATTGACCTACTAACCCACGTCCCTGAGTTTCACCCTCTCTTTGAATGGTTGGGATGTTTTGGGTTATTTTTCTTTGCAGAAAAGGGTCACTTCATTTCCCCTCATGGCTGTAAATGTTTTAATATCTCCAAAGAAAGTGAAATTTTATATTCTTTTTCTCAGTATGGCACCTGTACAAAATCACAAATGAATAAAAATTTTTTTCAAATGAATTTGACAACAGAATTGAGGAGAAAAGTGGGCTCTCATTAAGACTACAAACAGTTTTCAATTTTTTTTCCCTGTTTTTCTTTTGAAATGAAGGACTATTCTACTGAGAGATTAAAGAAAACCAATGAGATACTGAAAGGCATTAAGCTACTAAAGCTGTATGCCTGGGAGCACATATTTTGTACAAGTGTGGAAGAAACGAGAATGAAAGAGCTCACCAGTCTCAAAACTTTTGCACTTCATACATCTCTTTCCAGTAAGTAACTCAGAAAAGTATCCTGTTTTTCATGTCAACATTCCTCCCAGCTTCAACTAAAGAGAGATGCAGCTGTGCCTGTGACACTTTTGTCCGTGTGTAATGTCATTAAAATAAAAAGGCATGATAAATACATAACACAGAAATTTGAAAGGATAAAATATATATTGTTGATTTTTTTTGCAGTGAGTTTTCTGGTACCTTCATTGTGACATTACAGTTAGGAGTTGCTTTATAGTAAGGAGGCTCCAGATAACATTGGCAGCTCTGATTGCAGCAAAGATAAATTATGTTTTCTGCATACAAATTATGTTTTCTGCAATGTAGAAGGGTTGGGTAATGTTTTAGTTGTGTTTCATATTAATTGCACACATAATAATTTTTATCCCAGTTTACTGGAATATACAAATGAGAGAATTCCATGGCTTATTTGTTGGTGTTTAAGATCACTGACTGCCAGGGAAGGAAATTTCTTCCTGCAGAGTAATTTTCCTTTGGGACTTTTAATTACTTGAATTGGAAATAACTGGATTTTTCTAGTGTCATAGACTTACTGTAAAATTGTTTTTTCTTATTTCCTATAATCTGATGCTTATTTTGTTTCTCTTTCCCAGTTTTTATGAATGCAGCCATACCAATAGCAGCTGTACTTGCAGTAAGATATGGGTTTTTTCAGATTTCCTTATAAAAAAGGGAGAGAAAAGTGGGGGGAGGGGGTGTAAAAAGGAAGAAAGGACACCTTTGTTATTGTAGGACCTATTCTTCATAAAACCAGCAGATGATTGAAGGGGCCCCTGCTAACTGTAGGAGAGCATGACACTGGAAGTTGTCATTCTCAGAAGGTGGATTGGTAAAACCAAACAGAAAAATAATTTTTTACTATAAGAAAGAAAATTCATTACAACTTGAATTTTTACTAAAAGAAAGAGAGAAAGAAAAAAAAAAATCATTACAACTTGAAAGAAGACCCATTTTGAAAAGCTCTTTTTGAAGGGGGTTTTGAGTGTCTTTTCTTGTCTCTTTAGCAACAAAACTCATTCCTGCTTCCAAATGAATTATGAGGCACCATTTCAGTTTTCAAGAAAGGGTACTCTGCAGTTTAAAGAGGAATAAATCTTGCTTGTCCTCTAGCCAGGTTTAAGTCTCAGCCTCATGCATGAGAGGAACTATGCCATGCTGCTCAGTAAGGAGCTTTCATAGACCAAATTTTGAGGGCAGAGTATGCTGACAGTGTGTACAAGAATTGGAACATTTACGACCAGAATTCTGCACTTGTGAAAAAAACCCCTAAGATTTGTTACATTCTTACTGGGTTTTTTTCTCTGGGCTGTGTGTTTCCTGTAAATCCTAAAGTCAATCACAAAGCTGTAATCAAACACTAGATTTTACAATGAAAACTTTTTCACTCTTCAATGTGTAAACCTCTTGAAATCACTGGCAAGATTTTAAAATCTATTTTGCTTTAACAGAACACACCTTTCTCTTCAGTTTATCTTGATTCCCAGTGAACTGAGGTAGTTACTAGCTTTAGCTGAGCAAAATATTTTTCTTGCTGTCCTTGTCCATGTTGTTCAAGAGTCCTTGTCCTGACGTGCTCTTTCCCTGGTGTGACAGACCTTTGTGACTTATGCATACACCAATGACAAGCCACTGCAGCCCGCCCAGGCCTTTGCATCCCTGTCACTGTTCCACATCTTGGTCACACCTCTGTTCCTGCTCTCCACCGTGGTTCGTTTTGCAGTCAAGGCCATTGTGAGGTAAGTGACCAATCCTCCAAATCCTGAACACTCATGTTCAGCAACAGAAATGGTTGTTTCTACCTGCTCACGTAGAAGAGTGTTGTGAGGTGGGACTCTGATGCTAAACATGTGAGAGAAATCAGAGTGACCCTTCCTTTTCACTTCATGACACAGAGACAAAGAAACACAGCACAGGAAGGACAGGGAGCTGCTGGAGCCAGTGCAGAGCAGGGACACCAAGGGGATCAGAGGGATGGAGCAGCTCTGCTGGGAGGAAAGGCTGAGGGAACTGGGATTGTTCAGCCTGGACAAGAGAAGGCTTTGGGGTGAGCTCATTGTGGCCTTGCAGTGCCTGAAGGGAGCCCACAGGAAAGATGGAGAGAGACTCTTGACAAGGGCCTGCAGTGACAGGACAAGGGGCAATGGCCTCACACTGACAGAGAGCAGGTTTAGATTGGATATGAGGAGGAAATTGTTCCCTGTGAGGTTGGTGAGACCCTGGCACAGGTTGTCCAGAGAAGCTGTGGCTGCCCCATCCCTGGAAGTGTCCAAGGCCAGGTTGGATGTGGCTCTGAGCAACCTGGGATAGTGGAAGGTGTCCCTGCCCATGGCAGGGGGGGTCAGAACAAGGTGGTCTTTAAGATTCCTTCCAACCCAGGCCATTCTGTGATTCTATGATTCTTAATGTTCCATTGTTTTTACAATTCCACTAACTTTGGCAGTTCAGATTCAGAGATGGACAGATGCAATGTCCCGCCTTGAGAGATGCTCCTCTTCTCACAGTGTGGCCACTCACCACCACTCTTCCCTAGCACCCTCTGGGCTCTTGAGCACTGAGAGGGTGAAAGAGGCTGGTGTGAAGCTCTCTAGCAAGACCAGCCCTGCTGGAGCAAGGAAGAGTAACTGGCTTAACCATACCTCCACAAAAGGTGCATTGTTGGGCTATAAGTGAGAATTTAGTGATGTCCTGCATCCTGTTCCAAGTATTTATTTCTGTAAAACAGCACAACAGAGCATCTTCCTTTATGCTGAGCTATAGAGCACTTAATCTCAAAGGAGCTGGTTGGAATAAGTCAAATTTCAGGCTTTTGGGTGTTGTGTCAATGGACTGTATAGACACAGTCATGGACACCTTGGCTTAAAAAAAGAAAAACAATTGAACAGAGTTTATTTTTATCAAAGCAGCAGCAGGACCAGGTCCACATAAGACATTTTCCCTAGGTTGAAAATGATTTCTGAGTAGTGGAAAATCTCCAGGCTCCTCTATAAATCACCCAAGCCTCTACATCTCTGTACTGTGTTTAGCATAGCCCTAATATCAAAACGGTGTGTACATTTTCCTTAACACTGCTGGCCACCCCTCAAGGCAATATTTAAAGACCAGATTTGCCAAAACAAACTGCATCCTTTATCAAACTCATTTCCTAACGTCTTTCTCCCATGAACATCATGTCCCCCAAGTGAGGATAAAGAATGTGTGTTTGGCCACTCCATGGCTCTATCCTCAATCAAATACATACATGAGTATGTGCTTATTATTTTTGTGATTAAAAGCTTATACTTTGGTCAGAATCTCAATTTTCTGTTCAAGAATAGTTCTAGTGCCAATAAAACTTCTGAGGGTACCTCATCCAAATACAAAGTATGGGTTGATGTCATCTTAGGTGCATGATCAAAACAAGGTCTTGTATCTTCTGCAAGGAAATTAATTCTTGCTCAGCCACTTATAAGACTGAAATTCTGATATGGAAACATATCAGAATTTATGGGGCACATAAATTTTCCATTCAAGAGAGGAGATAGGAACAGGCATGCTGGCAGGAGGAAATAATGACAATAGCAGAGCTTTCTTGCTAACCTTTATCTCTGGGGCCTGAAGGTATACTGATAATTTAATACAAAATATTCAGACAGGCTTTGCAGTGGACTACTTTCCTATTTGCAGGTTAATGTTCAAATCACTGATCTGAAGGCATATGTCCTTCTGCTTTCTCAGTCTCTGGCCCAAAGCACCTTGATTTTAGTTTTTGCAAAGTAACAGCTTCACCATGACTGGTGTGTGATTTTGTTCATCCCTTTCCCAGAATGATAAAGACCCAGGTGCTTACAGCACTCTGAAAGGAAGGGGGACAGAAAGAGGATCAAATCCTCCTGTGATGAAGAATGAATTGAACCTGTGCACTGTATTTCCCAGTGGACAATTTTAAGAGCTAGGCAGAGTTGCTGTGTGTCTCCAGGGCTGGCCACGGCTGTGCTGAGGTGTGCAGTACCCAGCCCCTGTGTGCATGCGGTGCACAGAACCATGGAATCCCAAAATATGCTGAGTTGGAAGAGACACATTGGGATCACTGAATCCAGCTCCTGGTCCTGCACAGAAAACCCCAGGAATCCCATCCTGTGCCTCAGAGCATTGTTCAAATTCTCCTTGCACTCTGTCAGCCTTGGGGCTGTGACCATTCCCTGGGGAGCCTGTTCCAGTACCTGACCACCCCCTGGGTAGAGAAGTTTTTCCTGATATCCAACCTAAACCTCCCCTGACACAGCTTCATGCTGTTTCCTTGAGTCTTGTCACTGGTGACAGAGAGCAGGGATCAGTACTTGCCCCTTCACTTCCCCTCATGAAGAAGGTGCAGAATTCTCCCCTTCACTTCCCCTCGTGAGGAAGCTGCAGAACTGCTGTAAGGTCTGCCCTCAGTCTCTTCTTCTCCAGGCTGAACAAGCCAGGTGACCTCAGCTGTTCCTCATATGGTTTCCCCTTCCTACCCTTCCCCATTCTCATGACCTCTGTTGGACAGTCTCTAATAGCTTTAATGTCTTTTTTTATATGATGCAAAAGCTGTGTCAGGATGCACCCACTGCCCTGGCATTTCCAGAGGATGGTGATGGGTGAATGACTCATTTCTGCACCCTGACTGCACAGGCATGAGAAAGGCATGGAAGAGAGAAGCCTGCCAAGATGGAAACCATTCCCACGGAGCTCCCTTGGCACCCTCATGACTTGCTCTGCTCTTCATTCCCAGCTACCAGTACAATGCTTAATTATTTTCATCTGTCCTTCCACACACATAAATCTTCATTTGCCATCAGGGTGGCAGATGAAAGTATCCCATGAACTTCTTTTGGAACATTTCTGATAAATCCTGCTGGCGTGACTACACAAAAAAGGAAATGTATTCGTGGAAACCTGGGTTTATGTAACTCACTGTCCTGTTTTCTTTCAAGTGTACAGAAGCTGAATGAGTTTCTCCTGAGTGATGAGATTGGAGATGACAGCTGGAGAGGGGGGGACAGCTCTGTACCTTATGAATCCTGTAAGAAGCACACAGGACTTGTAAGTTCTGCTTCATGACACTGAATTTCAAAGCAGAGAGGCCACATAGCCCCATACAAGGCCAGTGGTCAAGATGACAGAGCCTGGGATCTTTGATTTCTAGCCCGGCTCTAATATTGACCAGTTTTGCCTCTTCTATGTCTTAATCTCTGTGGTTTTATGACATGAAGGGTCCTCCTTTGCACTTAAGCGTTCCTGGAGTGCCAAAAGTGAAAAAAAAAAAATCCTAAAACAACCATAACACACCAACACATTTAAATACGACTAAAATGCAACATTATTAATTTTTAATAAAAGGCCCAGGTAGATTTCCTGTGGTTATGGGGTTTGTACTGGATATTGCCCATACAATCCATCTTATGTTGGGCATCCTTAGGGAAGAACAATTCCTGCTCTGGGAAATTCAGAATTAAAGGTGGAAAAAAACAACACCAAACTTTGTGAAGTAGGAATTAATTCCAAAATGCTGTTTCTGGAGTACAAAACACAGAGTGAATTTGAGTAAAATTTGAGGACAAAAAACCCACAACGAAGATGATTTGAGGTGATTTGAGGTTTTTTCATTTTGACATTTTTCTAAAGCTGTATATTTCAACACTTTCAAACTGCCTATACAATTGGAAATGTGACTGAAACTTGAAGACAGCAACAGGAAGAAAGGATTAGCACAAAATAAATTTTATTTTATCTTGCCAACCTGAAACAACACCTTTATTGTTTTTCTGGGCTAACAATGATAACAAAAGAAACAAAAATGAGATTGTTTCAACCTTTATTTTATTAGTCCAGTCCACCTTTTGCTTAGTCCTACAGAGACTGTAGATGATGGGGAGAGGGTTTGAGAAGGATGGCAGAGGTTAAATGTGGGGTGGTTATGCATGGGAAGCAAAAAATCCCAGTATTTTCCATTAATTCAGTTAAGGGTGTTTAAAAAATTTTAAATGTGTGCATGACAGTGGTGTGTCTTTATTATCACATATTGAAAAGCACTTGGCTGCTTCTCCTGAGCTGGAACAGTGGTAGGAAAGGGAATGGATTGTAGGAAAGGGAATGGATTGTTTGCTTTACAGGGCACCAAATGCTGTCTTCTCTGGAGGAGTCCAACTTTTGTCTTTCCTTCCCTTTTCTCTGTGTAGCACACCAAGGCCATCAACAGGAGGCAGCCCCTGAGGTATCAGCTTGAAAGCTACGAGCAGCCAGCAAGGAAGCAGACACGGCCCGTGGAGATCGATGATGTGGCCATTAAGGTGGTTTGGAAACTTCATCTCATTGAAAAATGAGATGAAAACATTTTCCTTCATGAAAACAGGGAGCAGGTCCTCCTGCAACTGCACCTGATGGTGCCCAGTTGCTGCTGTTGTTTCAAATTTTCCATGGCGAGAGCAAGCCCTTAAGTAAGTTAGCACTTCAGCCAAATTTACATTGAGAAGAGTGAGCTTCAGACCAGTTTTTATAGTTATTTCGTGTCTTCTCAGGAAACAAAGAGGCATCGTGAATCTAAAGTCTAAGTCTTTAGTCTCCTATTTGACAGAATGAAAGTATTTGGTAAATAACTCAGATAAATATCATCCCTTTCTTGCATTACATACATTATATGCATTTATATTTATCTTAAAGATTTATCTTTTTAAAGATTTAGCTTTGTATTTATCTTTTCTTATTCACAATTTTTTTTGGGGTTTGGCAATCTTTACAAACTTGGCTTGCTTTTTTCTGCGTGTGTACAACCATACCACACCGTGTCTATTAATCACAGATTTATTTTATGAAGGTATTTTAAATCTAAACTAATAATTCTAACTTTTTCACCTCCTTTGTTTAAATATCTGATTTGTGGTAATTGTTTTGTAGGTGACCAATGGATACTTTTCATGGGGAAGTGGTTTAGCTACGTTGTCCAACATAAACATTAGAATCCCAACAGGTAGGATAAAAGCACACCTTAAACATGAAATATATAATTTCAAATTGTTACTAATTCCACTTCTCGATGTTTTGAAATGCAAAAAAGTACACATTTAGAATTTTCTAAGAAAAAAAATGAGGTTAAAAGTGTATACAAGGTCATGACCTGTATTGTTCATGAAGTAATATCATTAGATAAATTATGTGGCTTTTGTGTATCTATATATTTTATATGGTTCTATAATAGCACAAACTAAGTCAAGAGTAAGAGTAAACATGAAAAAATGGCTGCAAAAAAAAAAATCATTATTATTTTTAATAGAGAAATTGAAGAAAAAAGTAAGAGGGAGAACTCCAGACTCATTCAAACCAAGGGTCCATCTAACTCAATATGTTATTTTCAGCAACACTCGTGTATTATACTTTTCCTGCCATTTATCAACATTGTAGTCTTCCAGTTCACAACTATTTTCATTCAGAAAATGCAGGTTTTTTGTCAAGAAATCCTCAATTATTTTTGTCTCTCAGTTAATTTCTCTTTGTCAAGCTGAGTTCCTGTAATTCCTTGCATCCTCAATGTCTTTGGCTAGGGATTCCACAGGTTTACAAAATGCTGGTTTGTTTTGGAAAACTTGCATAGCAAGTGTGAAAAGTAGCAACTACTATTTTCTATTATTAATAATAATAAAAACAATAATTTTATTTATTATTTTTGTTGTTGTTAATGCTGTAGAATTCATAACACCATCTGTTGGCATTTCATATTATTGAACAGCCTTATGCTTTATTTTGATCTCCTATGAAGGGCTTTGTTTTAAAATAGAGCATTACTTTAGGTTGGTGTCACATGGTGATTTAGTAATCCCCAAGCCTGTGTGATTTGTTTCCATGTAGCATTGAGTGTCACCAGCAGAATGTCTTTGCTCCAAGGAGTTTACACTCTGAGGCCATGGGTTCACAGGCTGGGTGAGCCAGAGTTTGCCTCCTTTGGAAGGAATAACACCCTTGGCTTCCCAGCTGGAGAGAAGCTTAACTGGAAAATTTCCAGTACCTAAAGAGGGGCTACAGGAAAAATGGAGAGATGGCCCTTTACAAGGGCCTGCAGTGACAGGACAAGGGGCAATGGCCTCACACTGACAGAGAGGGGGTTTAGAGGGGATATGAGGAAGAAATTGTTCCCTGTGAGGGTGGGGAGGCCCTGGCACAGGTTGCCCAGAGAAGCTGTGGTTGCCCCATCCCTGGAACTGTTCCAGGCCAGGCTGGATGTGGCTCTGAGCAATCTGGGATAGTGGAAGGTGTCCCTGCCCATGGCAGGGGGATGGAATGAGCTGATCTGTAAGATACCTTCCAACACAAACATTCTGTGAGTCTATGAAATGCACTGGCCAGCACAATTAGTGAGTTCAATCAGTTTATGGGAAGATCTGAGAAGCACCGTTGTCATTGCAGAGTAGGACTGGAGGTAGGAAAGTGTCTGTGTGGGGAGGAAGAAGAAGTATAGCAAAGCAGAGAAGAGTCTTCTTTCAGCTCATTTATTAGATTGGCCCAAATTCATGTCAGTTCATTTATTAGATGGGTCCAAATTTTCATGGAACTCCAGACTGACTAATCACTCCTCACCATATATCATTTGACCCTAAATAACTTTCATACAATAAGACAGTCCCATAAACAAATGTTAATATAGGCAAGAGCAAAAGTCTCATTCCTTTGGAGATTAGTGTGTTAGTGCAATCCATTAATGTTTCCATAGATGAATACATGCAATATTGCCCATTTATGTAGTGGATGCTAAAAAAATTAATGAATCAGTTCAAATGCTCTAGAGCTGAATCTAGCTGGGCCTTGTGAACTGGAGTATAACTGGGTTTTTAACTCTTTTTAAAATGTGTTCTGTTGTTTTTACTATTATCATAGGTCAGATGACAATGATTGTGGGCCAAGTTGGCTGTGGCAAGTCTTCACTTCTCCTTGCTATATTGGGAGAGATGCAGACCCTGGAGGGAAAAGTTCACTGGAGCAAGTATGTTTATATAGCTATTAATTGCTGTGTTCATTTAAGGAGGAGGCTGAGATTTGCTGTGAGAAATGTAAACTTCATGCCTCAGAACTGCATGTTGAGTGATTACCATCACCCAGATCCTCTCTGGAATGCATCACCTGCAGACTCAGGAAGGATTTTTCACTGTTTTGTCATGCTCAGAGCAGGCAGAGCAGGGTGCCCCAGGAAGGGAAAGAGGCTAGCCTGGTGATTAATATCTAATATACTGGCCTAGCAAATTACCCAGATAGAAAGCATAGGCTATTCCTTTTATCAAACAAGCTTCAGTACTCACTGTAATTGAAGTCAGCATTGTCATGTTACTCCTGTACCCAGCAGTGAAAATGTGACAGTTTGGAGCTTTTTCAGCCCAGTGGGATGTGTGGGGTGACAGCCTAAAGGAAAGGATATATTTCCCACTCAGAGCTGCTGCTGCTGGCAGAAAAAATACGTAATTACATGTGAGCAATGCTTTTCTCCCTCCCTGGTATCTGCATGAGCCTCATCTATGGAACAGTGTCACTCCTAACAGTAATACACTCAAAAAGCAGCCTGAGCACACCAAACACCTTAAGAGTAAAGGCTGGGCAAAAGCTGTTTCTGAAAGGAGAACTGCCCATGAGGTCAGGCCTTGGATTCAGAACCAGTGAATGAGAACTTCCCACAGAAACTAGAGGGGGGCAGCAGGCACTCTTCAAGCCTAGCCAGGCCAGAGACAGTGGAAGTGATGTGCTGTAACCCCAAGACTGGTTCTTTGGTTTTAAAGATCAGTTCTGTTTCCTTAAAACTACCAAGCCAAACTCCTCTCAATTAGCTTTTTGATGAGAAAAGAGGGGATTTTGTCACAGTGACCAATATTTTGTTGCCCCGTCCCTTGACTAGTAACCTCCTTTGTCATATTTTTCTTCCAGCACTGTTGTAAACTGGATGTTTTTTGCTTTTCCTGCAATAGTATCCATGGTATTTTTGCTCTCTAGCTATATTTCACTTTCTGCTATTCTAAACATATGATCTCACTGGAGTAGCAGGTACAGTTGAAGCCAAGGCTAGACTAAATTTAGTTTAATTATGTATGAATTTAAGCTTTGAAGGAAGAAGAATATGTGACCTGCCACAGTTAATTTTTTTGAGGCATGTAATGAAGGTTTTTATACCACAGTCAGGCACTGTTTTTCTGAGTAGTTAAAAAAAAATAACAGGACTAAGTAGAATGTACCTTGAAATGATTCTCACAATTGTTTTGAAAGATTTATTTGAGAAAGACTCAGATTTTTCCTAGATAAAGTTATGGAACCTTGGAGAGATTAGAAAAATGAGAAATCTTAGAAACATAATACATACAGCTTATGGAATCTTTCATAATTATGAATTGTGGAAAAAAAATTTAAAGTTTAGAATTGTTCAAGAAATAGGATCATGCTGTCAGTTGATTAGCAGTCTGTACACTACTAGATCACCAGGGAACTCAGGTTTTAGCAAACACCTCAGACTTTTTTTTCATTACACACTATAACTGTGATATAGCTGATGCAAAAATGGTTGTGTTTTGCTGGTAATTTCAGACTGCCTGGCAGACAGATGAATACAGAAGGATACTTCAGGTATTTAACTCAGTGGATCCTGTGTTTTGCAAAACCATAATAAAGGTCCTATTTACTCTTTTAAGTCCCTTTCCATGTGACTCTCCGTGCATGACTAACTGCAGCTACTGATACAGGGATGAAATGCAGCCTAAGTGAATTTCTTTACAAATTCAGCTGTAACAACACAGCAATTATAAGAATGGGTAAGATTGCAGCCTCAGTTATACTGGGACAATCCTGCAAGGCATCACTGGGATTCAAATACCCTGTTGCTCTCACTGCAGTGAGAGCTGTGTGTCCTGCTGCCAGGGTTGTCACTGCTTTGGCATCTCAGGGAAATAAAGCACGGCAGTGTATCTTTCTGTAAAAGATCTTGGCCGGGGCAAATCTTTTGGGCTGGGTCTCAGTTTTCCCCAGTTATATGAGACATGCCCCAGAAATGTGACATCCTTAGACATGGAGCTGGGTTTTTGTTTTCCCAGTGAGCAATCAGCTTGAGAGGCTTGTTAGACACTGATGCATGGGGCTGTTGGGGTGCAGTCATTCAGCCAAGCCTGTTTCAGATCTGAGTTATTTATTATTAAGTTATTTCTTAATAATTTGTGGGAATTATGCAGAGACATTGTATTCCCCTCATGCACATCAAGCCAAACAGTCAGAACCATCTTCTCACACTGCCAAGCCAAGAGGGGCTAAGTGGAAACCCTTCACTTGCTACGTGGTTTTTTGTACATTTCAATGGTTTCTGTGCAAACAGCTTCTTGTATACTAAGTGAAAAGCTCAGGAAACACAAGAACTGTTAAACAGATCCTCACAAATGGCCTATTCTGTCCTCAAGTAACCAGAAGGATGTGACAAATATTAGGAAAAGTCTGTGCTCTCCTCAGAAGGATTGCCAAGTCTTTGCTCACCCAAAGATTACAACCACAGGAGCTCACAGAAGGCACTGAAGGGTATAATGGGCACTGGAGGGATAAATGATCAGCCAGATAAATCTCAGTGGCCAAAATCAGCAGAACTACCAGTTCTGGTTGCAAGGACAGGCCTAAATTTCTCTAAACTCCTGGATGGAATATGTATAAATGTAAATGGTCCTCATCTTGCCTCAATTTCCTGCCTATGGTAGCAGAGGCAATGGTTCGTTCTGTGATTATAGGGTGATCCCAGAGATTTTGTACACCTTTATTCTCCTCCCTTTTTACTTTGTAGGATGAGGGAATCAGGGCCTGGTTAGAGATGCTTTAGTCTATGTTAAAACATTATGAGTTACCATAAAAGTGTCTAAACCTCAACAAGGTGTCTTTTTAAATTTTCCTTAAACCCTTGATTTAAAATGATTTTTTTTGTTTGTTTTTTCTTTTCATCTTATATATTCAAAATCCCATAAAAATTACTAATTGGTTTGGTCCTTCCTACCATTTCAGACCTGAACTTACCACACCCCGTTTTGGGCAATATGTATATTTTATAGCACAGCTAAAAATCAGTATAAATAGCCACATTTCAATAAATAAATGAACTAGAGGAAATAAATGCTAATCCCCTCCGGCAAATAAAATACTGTTTTTAGAAATCTCAGGAGCTTCAATTTCAGCCCACTCTCATGCCCTGCAATCACATCACTCTCTCAGATTCAGCAGGGTAATAAAATATAAAACCAAATACTTAATCCCCTTGTTTGGGAAGGCCCCAGCTCACTAAAGGTCTTCTCTGTGTTTATGCATGGGATTATTGGTGAATGTGGGTTCTCACAGAAATCTCATTAATAATTTGGGAGAATCAAAGTCTATTTGTCAAGCTAAGCCAGGAATGAAATTTCTAACCAAGGAAAAAGGGTTTAAGAAACTGAGATCCTAAAATCAGTCCTTGCCCATTGAGAAACTCAGTTTAGTTATAATGGCAAGCATGCTAAATCTGGTATGGAATTGCAAGGAGCCTTGCAAGGCTTGTGCCCAGTTTTTGTTAACTTGTAGTTCAGAAGGTGCTCCCAAGCTTATACCTGAAAGCATTTTCTGTTCTCTACCGCTGCAGTGCTCTCCTGATAAAAGCCTGTGGGTCTTGAATAGAGCAAATTTAGGGTTTCTTCTTCTTGTTTGCCTCCACCTAATTCCCAGCTTCTTTTCAATCTCTCCTTAGACTCCACCTTTTGCTTTCTTGTAACTTTTTTCCATTGTAGAGAAGACTGGAAGCTTCTGCTGAATGAGAGACAAAGTTTTAGTGAGGGACTCTCTGTTTTGAGCCTCAGTGTGTGGATCTCTGACACTTCTGAGACTGATTCCCCTTGCTGCAGCACCTTCTCTGGCACTTGGTGCACAAAGAAAACACAGACTGTACATTTTAGGAGGCCTGAATTATCCAAGTCCTCAGAGAGCTGATGTGCAGCATAGAAAACAGCATGTCTCAGTTCTGGCATTTTGGGAAGATGCTTAATACATGAGTCTGGCATTACAAGGACTCTGCTATTAGAATTTTTATGTCCTTTCTAGAGTTGGATTTCCTGCTAATGAGTGCTGTTGCGTTTACTGGTATCCCAGCAGTCAAGCAGTCATTTCTGTCTCAGCATTAAAGGATTTCATCTGGAGTATTCATAGGCCTGAGAGAAGAGGATTTGTTTGTTCATGGCTTTTTTTTTTTAAAGTCAGAAAAATAATGTTTTAGCATGAGTTTTCTACCCCCTTCCAATGCCTGTTTCTATTTACCTGGTATAATATCTTTTAGGTTTTGCACTTTGCAGTGATGTATCACCATGCCTGGAATGAGCATCACCACTGATCCAAAACTGCTTTCCCTGCCATTCCAGGCCCCTGGCACTGTTAATAAGTCAATTAACAAACAGAGGGAGCTGCAAAATCATTCATGTCATTGCTGCCATTTGAATGCTCTTCAGAATGTATTTCTTAAGGATATGATCCTTAAGAAGTGGGGGATGACAAGGAAAACCTACATGCTGTGGTGCTGTGCACGGCTTTATGCAGCCTTAGTGCTGTAAAGAGATTAAAAATCTTTTCTGATCCTGCAGTGTAGCTGCAAAGCTTATCTTTACTCCGGGGGAAATTTGACATTAGTTACCAACTTCTGCAGGCCATTAGCAGAACTGTGTCTGGAAGCTAACTTATTGCTTGCTGGGCAATATTATATTTTAATTTTTAATAAGTTTTATAATACAATTTTCATTTTTAATACATTTTCTAACAACATTATTTGCCTGTTTAGCCACTATGCCTTCTAGATATGAAACTGTCACATTTAGAAAAGTGTTATGCTTTTGCTTAGACCTTGTTTGTTTTCCCTTCAAGAACAAAAAACCCCAAACTTATGTTGAGTTCTTAAAGTATGTAATTAACTCCAGGTTCACTGTATGTAAAACTAGCAAAAATGTTATTCTTTATATTTCCTGCTTACTAAATGTCATTTACCATAACTTACAGTGTAAATGAAACTGAACCTTCTTTTGAAGCATCCAGAAGGTATTATTTCTTTTCTAGTGTATCATAAAACACTCATTAATTTCTTCAGAATTTCCCCAAATCCTCATCTTTGTGCTCTTAAGCCATCTCTGTGTTTCCTTACCACGTTGGTAATTGTTTGCTGTGGGATTAATCGATAGATTGTGCAAATCCAGTGAATCCCACACTTCTCCAGCCAGTGAATCACTACCTCTGTCTTGTCTGAAAGATGCTGAGCTCCCATCCGATCTCAGTGGGAGTTTAGTGTGCTCCGTGTCATGCAAGACAGGATCTCTAGGTATGAGGCATCATTAGTTGTCTCCTTCCACGTGTTTTCGAGTTTTCTGCCCAGCACTGGGCTCCCCACGGTGCCTCACCTGGGATGGGATGGAGCAGGGCACAGAGGGAGCCAGCTCAGCTCCAGCTGAAGCCAAGCAGGGACCCCACCCCTGGCTCCAGGTTTAAAAGAAGGACAAGCTCCACTAAAAGCACATCACAAATGGCAGAGAGGTAGTGGCACACAGAGATGTGGCTGGGAGCCACACAATGATTTGCTGCCCCGTAATCTTGTGGATGTATTTCATATGAGTGCGTATGAACAGCTAAAACTCCTGGGAGTTTTGGGATATTGCTGACAGCTTCTAACCAGCTGTTTCTCCTGCCCTAGCACCCCCTCTCTCAACAGTAAATCCTACATGCTTATAAATGAAGCTAAGCAAATGTTTTGCTGGAAGGAATACCATCAAAGAGACAGAGAAGGAACCTAATTGTGGCCTTCCAGAACCTGCAGGGAGCCTACAAGAAAGATGGAGAGAGACCATTTACAAGGGCCTGGAGTGAAAGGACAAGGGGCAATGGCTTCACACTGACAGAGAGAAGGTTTAGATTGGATATTAGAAAAAAATTCTTTATTGCAAGTGTGGTGAGGCCTGGGCACAGGTTGAAAGATACCCACGGCTTGTAAGCCAAAGGTTAAGAAATGCTGTTGTGGCTCCACAAGCAGTTGCACAACCAATATCTGTACTTACAGGGAACCTGCAGGAAAGATGGGAAGGGACTCTGTGAAGGAGTGCAGTGGTAGGAGGAGGGGGATGGCTTCAAACTGGAAGAGTGTAGTTTTAGATTGGATATGAGGAAGAAATTGTTCCCTGTGAGGGTGGTGAGGCCCTGGCACAGGTTGCCCAGAGAAGCTGTGGCTGCCCCATCCCTGGCAGTGTCCAAGGCCAGGTTGGATGTGGCTCTGAGCAACCTGGGATAGTGGAAGGTGTCCCTGCCCAAGGCAGGAGGGTTGGAACAAGATGGTCTTTAAGGTCCCTTCCAACCCAAACCATTCCATGATTCTATGGTAAGTGTTCAGATCCATGAGCTGGTACCAGTTCACACCTCCTTCCTCACATAATCTTGGGCATCTCAGAAAAATATCTGAAATTGCATGACCTTTTCTGCTGCTGTACCTTGGCAAAACAGCCAGAAGTAAAGAGCATTCATGCCCCTATTGACACATATCGTTAGGCATTTAGACACATCTAAAATATGTCTAATAAATCCTTGGGAGACTGCAGTGATTCCTTCCCAATCTGTATTAAACTGCTCTCTTTTCCAATATCATTGAGAATCTAATAGCCTGAAAGGAAAAAAAAGTATTCACTGAGAAAAAAGTATTTTATATGTGTGGCCACATAAAATAATCTAAAACTTCAGAAAGCAGCAATTCAAGTGTGCTGATGCCATTTGAACAGTGCCTTTTCACCCCCTGTTCTGATGTTAGAGAAAATAATGCCAAATAACTTTTTCTGTGAGAATTTAATATTTCTTACTATTATTTATAATTTGCGTTTGGATTTAAATTGCAATTACTAGATTGAGGTAGGTACCAGCCATTTATAGTAGAATAGACTACAACCTAGAGTGTAGATTTTGCCATCAGGGGAGAGAGCGGGTGCTGTTCTAACAAAAACATTGAATTTAAAACTCTTCCCTTCACTTTGTTTTGCTTATGTGTTTCCCTGTATTTTTCTGAATGTACATTCATGACATTAACTTTAAAAAAATCTGATTATCAGACATTTCATAGTGTGAGGGCTTTGTTTCTTACTAGAGCTCTGTGTCTGTCTGCAGTAGGAACAGGTACTCCGTGGCTTATGCAGCTCAGAAGCCGTGGCTGCTCAATGCCACCGTGGAGGAGAACATCATCTTTGGCAGCCCCTTTAATAAGCAGAGGTAAATATCCACCTTCTTGCAAAAACATCTCCTTTTTAAGAGGGTTTTTTGGCATTTTCTGGAGGAAGTTTGTAGATTTTGGAAAATATCAATCAGTGCATGCTAAACCTGGGGTGGATTTAGCTGACCCGACTTTGTTCACCTCAGATGAAGGTTTCTGGTTAGTCTTTCAAGGCTGCTCCTCTAACCAGAGGATGTGTCCAAGATATTTGTGAGAAATCCCACAGTGGCAGTGGCTCTCCATGGAATACAGCTGAAGCCATATGTGTCATTTCCAAGGTGAGATGAATCCCATCTTTGGAGACTACTGACATGTTTTTTCTTTTGTTTAATGGAGCCTGAGGCTGCCAGAGGACTCTGGAAACGTGGATTCTAGGCACGTTTCCACTGAGTTTATGTGATAATCCTGATGTGATCGAGTTACTGGAGCAGCCACTTTCCAAAAACAGCATTTATGAGGATGGGGTGCCTCGAGGGAATGGCTTTAATTCTTCCTTTAGAAATACAGGAGAAGGGAGTGTGAAAGCTGAGGTGCACAGCTTCTATTGTGCCTATCCAGCACCTGCTTCTTGCATCCTTCTAAAAGGTCAATTAACAAATGTGGAAAAAGTGACTGGACCTGAGGAAAACAAATTGCTGATGTTTTAAAAGGCAACACTCTCTCTATCTTCAGTTATTAAAAATACACCCTGTTCCTCTCAGTCTGTGCTAAGATGTATGACTCCATTCTGACTTGGTAAAACCTAACCATGACCAAATGTCTCAAAATCCAGAAAAGCGCCAAAATTTCAGGGGCCAAATTCTTCAGCCACTGCATCCATCAGCCTGTTTCACTAGCTTCAAAGGGGAAAAGCTGAATTTAATCACTCATATAGTCTGATCCCAGCTGCTCATCAGCAGATCACCTGCCACAGACCCAGAAAGCTCACCAAAAAAAGTCAGAATTTTGCATGTGGTTTACTGTTTCTGGTAAGATCAGAAGAACTGTAAGGATCCTTTCTCCTGTAATACCACTCCAAAGACAGTGAAGAGGTACTTAAAGGGGGAAGAATAAAAACTCAATGGAAAATAGCTTCAAACACTCTGGAGTCCAACAGAAAAACTCCATGATAGGGAGGAACATACTCAATAATATACATAATTAAATCTTTAAAAAGCAGTCTTGCCAATAAAGATCTCTAATAAATATGTCACTTTTTGTTTACAATACTCCTACAATTTACAATTAGTTCTGAATAATCATTTTGCCCTACTTATTTTTGCAATTATCCAGCCATCTCAGAGCCATAAAAACTTCATGGTGACCTCCAGCTGGAGGTTTTTGTGTTAGTACAGTCAATGGCTGGGTAAATAATTGCAATGACCATGTTGTTCTTCCAGGTACAAGGCTGTTACAGATGCCTGTTCCCTGCAGCCTGATATTGATTTACTGCCATTTGGTGACCAGACAGAAATTGGAGAAAGGGTAAATAATGTGAATGCTTTAATCTTTGCTTGGCCTTTGTATTAAGAAGACACTCCCTGATGTCACTCAGACAGCTCTAGTCTGTATTGGGCTGCCAAATTGGTAAATGATTGTAATTGACCAAGGGTTACTACAAAACAAGTTGAAATCTCTTCTGCTTCTTCAGCTGTTTCTCAAATGGGATTTCTTGGCCAAAGTCTCCCATATTTTTCTTGCAGAATTTGATGCTGGTATTTGTTACATTTTTCAATCTAAAAAGCCTACTGTGCTCCGAGCAGCTCTTCATAATTTACACTTACCTGTGGATAATAACTTCTATATTATATGAGGATTATGNCATGAATAATAACTTTTCTTCTATATTATATGAGGATTATGCTTGTCAATAGAATTAGCATTTTAATGAAGTTTTTTTATTTTCATTGGAACTCTGCAATTGTAAAAAAATCACATTTCCAAAGGCCTGTAATAATGTTTATTCAAAGATGCCTATTTCTGATCCATTTTACTCATTAGGGGATTAATTTAAGTGGAGGCCAACGACAGAGAATCTGTGTAGCTCGAGCACTCTACCAGAACACCAACATTGTCTTCTTGGTAAGATTTTTCTTTTTCACATGGAGCATGGAAAGTTAGTAATAAAACTGTCATTCCATACATTTAGTTTATATTTAGAAGACCTATGGGGGCTTGTATTCAACTCCAAAACCAAATTATAAAGACAGGAAATAAACATCCATCAGAGGCAGCATCAAAACATCCTGAGAGACTGATGAAGGTGGGAATTCCTTCACAGATTAACACTGGAAGAGTGGAACTGATTGTCTTCTCCTTGCTCTCAGTGGTGACCTACTATCAGCACAGTCCCACAGAAATCAGCAGGATTTCTGATAAGGAACCATAATGAACAGTCTGAGTTGGACAGAGTTTCCCTTCTCTGTTATTAATTTCAAGGCATATCAGGAATTTCAGGAGGTTCATGAAGGGGCTGTTTGAGCCTCTTCAAAATTAAGTAGAGACTTCTTGAAGAAAAAGTGTTTGCATATTGATGTCCTTATCTGAACGTTGCCTTATTTCCAGCCACACTCACTCACAGTGAAGACCAAGCATGTCTGTAGTTTAGTTTGGAGGAAATGAGGAGAGTTGCTAACTCTTCTTGAAGTTTCCTGTGCCAGTTTCACATCAAAATTGGGCCCAAGTTTGGCTTTGGATCCTGGAATTTTCAAATTTGGATGGGAAATTTCAGTTCTGGTGTTCCCACACTCTGTCAGTGAGACACCAGCACTGCACACAGCCAGACACAAAAAATGACACTGAGTCCATTGCTGTGAGCTGAAGAGCAGTGGATTTCAGCTCACAGCAGTGCAGCCTTCTGACTGGGTCCTAGTCACTAGAGAGAGATGAAACATCAGTAAAGACAGATGCTTTCCATTTAAAAAATATTATTTTAGGAACAAACCTCACTTTTGTATCCTGTTCTAACTTTTTTCAATTTGATGTGGTTGCAGGATGACCCATTTTCTGCACTGGACATTCACTTAAGTGATCACTTAATGCAGGAAGGGATTTTGAAGTTTCTGCAAGAGGACAAGAGGACTCTTGTTCTGGTGACACATAAATTACAATATCTGCCACATGCTGACTGGGTAAGAGAAGAGGTACTGGGGGAAAATTTGCTAAGGATGAATGCACACTTGAAGTTAACACCATAACACTTAATGGGATTATTACTTTTCTCTGCAATAGGGTCCCTCCTTAATTCCACATGCCATGTAGCTAACTGCCACTTTAACTAAGACAGATTTTATAGAAGAAGAGCTATTTTATTTTAACATTATTTAAGTAGGTTTTTTTGTTAATTGAAAGGCCTAGAGAATTTTGATTTAATTGCAAATATGTCTGTCCCTTCTTTTCAATGCTTTTTACATGTGCAGGAAAGCATGACTTATAGGAATTTCAGTTTATGAGCTGTGCCAGCAAACTTAAGTTATTAATAAAAGATTGAATAAAATGAAGACAGAAATTTGCATAATGGTATTGTCACTAATGGTGAGACTGTTGAGTGCTGGGTGCTTTCTCCCCTAGATCATAGCAATGAAGGATGGAATGGTGCTTAGAGAAGGGACACTAAAGGATATCCAAAATAAGGATGTTGAGCTATATGAACACTGGAAAACTCTGATGAATCGCCAAGATCAAGAGTTGGAAAAGGTAAATGGCAGCATTTGGGCAAGGACGACTTTTCTGCAAAGAAATATTTGTTGTTTAATTTCAAAAAAACCCAAACCATGTCTGAAGCAAGTTTTTAACTTGACTTTAGGGCAAAACCACATGACCTGTAAGGAGTTTTAGGGGCTGGAATAGATTGTCCAGGAAGGGTGTGGTAAGGAATCTTAGCCAAGAAACCTTTGGAAATGTGGTGCACAACTGATCCTTTAGTGAGGCAAAGGTTGGACCCAGAAACTTCCTGTGGTATCTCTTATCCTTTTATTCTGTTATTGCCATGAACATTTAGGATTCTCTAAAGACTATTTTGGAAGTTTTTATCATTCCAGAAGACAGTGAATGAAAAAATGGCAGAAAGAGAGAGAGAAAGAAGTGGACAAAACTGAATTTTCTGAAATTTAAATTGAAAAATACTGTGTTTTTCCATTCTATGAGTTAAGTGATCCACATAAAGCCTCTTTGAGGTTACTGCAGATACTACTACAATTGGTGAACAGCTAAGCTCTCAAATTAATAAATGATCTCTCAAATTAATAAAATCTATTATTAATTAATTAATAATAATGATAACCTAATTATTTTAGGATATGGAAGCTGACCAGACTGCTCTTGAGAGAAAAACCCTTAGAAGGGCCATGTACCCCAGAGAATCCAAGGCACAACTGGAAGATGAAGATGAAGGTTTGTTTTACAATTTCACTTTATTGAATACCATTTTTCATTGCCTTTCCACTTTTATAGCTGGCAGTTCTTAGCAGCAAAGTGTGAATCTATTTATGACACTTGCCAATAATAGTGGAAAGTCCAACATTTTGGTGTGTTTATTACAGGACTTGTGTAGGGGGTTCTCCATGTATTTCCCTGAACACTGTGCAGGGATAAGGGTGTACCAAAACAAGTTAATTTCTTTGCTAACACACAGTGCCTGGAGTTATTGATGGATTAGATAGAAGTACAACAACAGAAAGAATTGTAAAGAAAACAAATTGAGGTAGCTGTCAAGAGCAAGTCAACATTTCCCTTCCTCAAGTGAGGCCTGCAGGGCTGTGAGATATATATTCTTATTATCTGGGGAAAAAAAATTAAACTTCATGTTTATACACCTCTGAAATATGTATTTCCCATAGCAGAAGTCATCCACCATTTGTATATCAGTATAATGTGATCAGTTATAATTTTAGTACTCTTGACTGAAGGGAAAGTTTAACTTTTTCATGCGAACAGATGATGGAGAGTCTGGATGGAAAGGTTTGGAGGGTTTTCTAAAATCTTCCAAATTGCTCTGCTGACTGTATAATAAAAGCTGCTGAACAGGTTGGGAAAGGCCTGGTCTCTGCTATAAATAATCAGTAGTGAAGACTTGGTTTATAAAAAATTTTGTTAATGAAACTGTGACAAGTCAAAGACTGGCAAACTACAGAATTGCTTAAAGAGCACAGGGGAAGTCTTATGAAAATTGTCTGAAGTGTTTGCTATTCCTAAATGACAAATTGAATTTTGACTTTAAAATTTAAATTCAAAAGAAAAAAAAAATCAACCAAATCTGGTAAAACAAGGTATAACTCTTAGTATTGAATCCAAGCTAACTTGATCAAATGTCTGAGTCACAGAGGAGGAAGAGGAAGAAGATGAAGATGATAACATGTCAACTGTCTTGAGGCTCAGGACGAAGATGCCGTGGAAAACCTGTTGGAGATATCTAACCTCTGGAGGATTTTTCTTGCTCTTTCTGATGATTTTCTCCAAGCTGTTGAAACACTCAGTTATTGTGGCCATAGATTACTGGCTTGCTACATGGACATCCATGGACAATGCAAATGAAGCCAGGAATGCTGATGAGGATAAGCTCGCAGAGAAGGTGAGCCAGATCTTGGAGCCTGACAGGGAAAAAAATGAGAGAAAACATTTTCTAAGGTAATTATTTGCTGTTCATCTAGAAGCCAGCTGGATTGAAATGGCAGGTAGATTATTATACAGGATGGACAAATTCTTAACGTTAAAAGAAGGCAATTCAAATTTTATCAATCTTTTTTGAACATGCCATACTGAAACAGAAGCATGTTTGAGGGTAGAAAAATAATTGGCCTTTTAAAGGAAGGAACCTTACACTAAACTTTTCCATCTAGATTTTATAACTGGTCTTCTAAGTCAATAACTCCACTTTCCTAAGTACTGGCTGTCAAGTAGTGTCCTCCTAGAAAAAAAAATAATGGAAGTCTTCAATTGTACTGCTTAATTACAATCTGCTTATGGCTGTTAATTTGGCTCATGTACAATATCTCACTGGAATCCACTTACTAAACTTCCAGAAGGCTTAAATGTGTTATAACCCTGGCAGATCAGTTTAGGATTTGCACTGGGAATTTTATGATGCTTGAACTTAATAAAGTGGAACTTCCCAACATCTCTCAGATGCCTTAATTCTTGAGAGGTTCTGCTTGGGTTCCCTAAGTTTCTTGGCTAACAATCCTTTGTGTTTGTCCACATAGTCAGTCTTCACAGTTCTAAGAACTACCATTTCAAGGTCTTGAGGAGTAGAATAGAGTGAGGGATCTTAGAACTGCCAGAACTTCTAATTATGTGGACTTAATGAATTGCAGTTTCATCATAGTTCTTTTATTTCCCAAAGATGATATATAATTACATAATATAAGAGACTGGTACCAGATACCTTGGGAACTTTCTAGGAGGAAAGAGAAATGGGTGTTTATTTCTAGGACTGATGTATTTGTCATTCCATTAGACTTATCATGTAGCTGTCTTCAGCATCCTCTCTGGAGCTGGGATTGTCCTTTGCCTCATCACATCCCTGACTGTGGAGTGGATGGGCCTCACAGCAGCCAAGAACCTACACCACAATCTCCTCAACAAGATCATCCTTGGACCAATCAGGTGCAGCAAAAATGATGTTCCTGAAAAGCTACATGGTCAAAACCTGTCCTCTTTGTAACTGCAAGGGTACTCCTATGAAAAGCTCTTGTATCTGACCTGTTTTCTTCAAGGCCTCAAAAAGTGAAAATAATTAGTGAGGTAATCATGGGGGGGAAACATTCCATGAGAGAACGTGTGAAATTTTGCCCCTGTTTTTAATCTGGCTGAAATGTGTCAGAAAGCTGGCACTCCTTCAGGACTGGGGGCTCAGGGACAGCTCTGAGGGCAGTTCAGGCTCTGGGGCACCCAGTTCCAGCTCTGAGCCATGGCCATGGTGTCAAACCATGTGGACACCAAGGCTTCTTCTGTGCACAATAGCCAGGGTCTCAAAGGCAGCAGGATGGCTAAAAGGATATCTGAATAACAAATAATGTTATTACAGTGAAACATCTGGGGTTGGCACCCATTAGAAGGAGGCTGAACAGCAGCCAGGAACAGGCTGTGATCTTTGGAAGGGATCTTAAATCCTGATGGAGCAAGAAAGAAAGATCAGGACACAAGACAGCAGGTTTTTGGAAGAGGAGACAAAAGTTTTTTTCAGGGGAAAATACCAAAAGAAGCATTTAGACAGTCAGGATGCAGATAAGATGATCTGGTATGTTATTCATATTTACTGCTTGGTTTTGGACAATGGCTGTACACAGTTCTATGTTCTGTTTGACTGGACTTTCAACCCCAAACTGGAACTCCTTTACAGGTAACTTTTTGGTTTTAATTTTTCCAACAGGTTCTTTGATATGACTCCGCTGGGGCTAATTCTAAATCGCTTCTCTGCTGATACAAATATCATTGATCAGGTAAATGTATCAATATATTCTGTTTTATTATCCTGGCTTAGCAAATTTTCATGTAGATACTGGATAAGATGACGTACTAAAACATTCAGTAGAGAAAGGCATAGCAAAAGCAGGCTCTGGGAATAATAATAGGGACGCTCAAAGTAAAAAGTACACACATTTGTAGTAATGAGGGCAGGTAACCATTAAAATAAACATAAGGAGATGGTGGCTCTTAATTTCTTCATATGCAGATTGGTTTCTTCTGTTGGAAGATCTGGATTAAGAAAACATCAGATTTTGGGCTCAAAACAGGAAACACAGTAGAATATAAAAACTTTGAATATGTGGGAGTAGATGTGACAAATAAATGTCCCACCCTGGCTGCAGCACCTGTGGATTTAGAGCATTTAGGGAGAGGAAGAGCTGCTTTCACTATGGCTGTGTGTTAAAATTTTTGAATGAACAATAATCCTGAATGTAAGGTTGATGGGAACATGGAATAAAAATTACAAGACTCTGAGACAGAGCATTCTATTTCTCTAAATATTTGGGATATCAAGAATAATTTTCTCTTCCTTGCCTGATATATAAATGAGGTGGAAATGGCTCCTATTTCCCCATGATCTTTGAAACTCTGACCTTTAGAAAACAAAAACCTACTGGCTCATTTTTTAACCCCTGTACATTTGGCTATGAGACCAACAGAAACAGAAAGACTCCTGATATTAGGAGAATATCAATGAGTGCATAGTGGTATTATTCCACTTTTCCTATAGGAAAAGGCTTTTAGTGGTACTTAGAGGGATTTTTGCCTCATGGATATTTTTCATTTCCTTCTAGCACATCCCTCCCACACTGGAGTCTCTGACCAGATCCACCTTGCTCTGCCTGTCAGCCATTGGGATGATCTCCTACGCCACTCCATGGTTCCTTGTGGCCCTTGTGCCCCTGGGCATAGCATTTTATTTCATCCAGAAATACTTCAGGGTTGCTTCCAAGTACGTGTTAAAGAACCATGCTGAAAGTTTCCTCCATGAACTACTGTACATATGAACTGTGGTGGAATGTGACATTGTAGGAGCCAAAAAAGGTGGAAATGGCCATGGCATCCTGCTTTTGCTCCTAAGCCATGAGTCTGAGACATGCCCTGGGGAATATTTTCAACTGACCTGGCTCTGAATGGGGTATTTGAGGGAGTAATACCAACTGAGTCAATTTTTTTGGCTCTAGAGTCAGATGAGCATGAAGTTTGTTGATCAACTGAGCTTGCGTCTGGTGAAAACTCCTCTTTGACATTTGAGGGTTAGTAGAGAATGGAAAATAACTCCCTGGATTAACATCAATCACAGGTTTTCCTTCATATTGGGGAAAAAAGCTCCACAGAAAGTCATTTCCACCGTACAGCGCTTCATATTCAGGGTGGTTTGGCTGGGTGTAAAGAGTACAATTTTTCAGCAAAAAGAGAATCATGCTTCTAGTGCTAAATTCATTCTATAATTCATAAAACATCTTCAGGAAGCCATTAAAAGTTTTTTCTTAAATTCTATCCATTAATCTTTTGTTATGAGCCAGAATCTTCCAAGAAGATTTATTTATAAGAAAACTCTGTAATCACAATTCACAAACCAGAAATGTTTAAATTGGAAATAATTTGCTCAACTTCTCTGAGATTTTTCAGAAACCTTGTTCTTGCCCCACCAAGCCTCCAAAATGAAGCTGTATGTGGCAGTACACCAGATCTCAAGGTGGCTGATGAACCAGGAGACATGGTTTTCACTCTCAAATTATTCTGTTATACCCACTTGAGAGGCATTCAGGGTTGATATGTGTTCTTTCGATGCACAATAGAAATTAAAACATCCCATTTATTTCTATAAAACTTAGTCTTGGGGAATGTAGGATGAAGCAATAGCTTCAGCCAGTATTTGTAACTCACTTGCATGCAGTCCTCTGCAAGCATATAAGCCTCACTAATTTTTAGAAATGCAAATATTTACAGTATTTCTTGCAGCACTTTGACCCTTTGTTGTATTTTCCATTACATCTTTCAAAAACTTCTGTGTATTTTCCATCATACATTTGAAAGATATTTATCATCAAAACATCAGCAGCAAAATCAGTTCTGTGCACTGCAACATTCAGCATCATTGAGCAGTTGTTTCTCCTGGCCTATTTAATACAGTGTGCAAAATTAATAGGATTTTGATAACCAGTTTTAATCTCTAATGATCTGGACTCTCTTCTGTTTGTACAACTGGCTGCTGTGCCAATGGCAGAGTGTTACAGAAAGATGTATTTTTCTTCTGTGGTTTGGAAATCGTTCCTGCTTCAAAAGACTGGAACTTTTTGGACTTAAATATTGTTGCTCCATGCAGGTCTTGGAAGTGCCATTGCTGAGTAATTAGGGAAATTTATCATTCATATTATTTCTCTGTCAGTGCTGTCATTGCTACAACCAATGTTAACAGCACAAAGAGCAGATCTGCTATTGTCTGTTACATTTTATTTTCAGCATGTTGTGATACTTCTAGATATGGAGAATGAGGCCAGGTTTATCTGGAAATACAGCTTATTTTTTCAGGCGAGCTGTTACCATAAAATATATAAATTTCCTGATACAGAGACCCTATCATATACTTAACCTAAGAGTCACAAATAACATGCTGTAAAGTTTAAAATCAATGGTTCTGGATTTAAGTTAATTTTATTAATATATCAGAATCTGCAAGTATTAAAGGTAATTAGGATCTGTCTAAAATGGACAGCAGGTTTTTATCCAGGAGAGACATGATAATGTCATTATCCCTGGGGAGACAATAGAAGCTTAAAGTGACCAAAAGTGGATGGAGAGGGCAGCTGGGAGATGATTCAAAGGCTCCTGTGGCAAAAAAGGAATGTGATATTCCCCTGCCAGTGTCTTTCTGTACTATAGAAATACTATTTTGTGTGATCCTGAAAAGAATATGTGCAATACACAAAATGTCTATTGTCTGCTGTGCAGCAAAATTTCTACAGACAAAGTTTACATTGTAATGGTTGTCTGCTTTTTTTTGTACTTCCAGGGACCTCCAGGAACTTGATGACAGCACCCAGCTCCCTTTGCTCTGTCACTTCTCTGAGACAGCTGAAGGCCTTACCACCATCAGAGCATTCGGGTAAAATTTGTAAAACAAATTATTAGAGAGAGGCTTGGGGGTCAGGCTGGCCTGTGCAGCTTCCTTGAACTGTGTCTGAGGGCAAACTGTTGAATTTGATGAACTTTATTAAGCTATCTCAAAAAAAGAGAAGAGATTTTGTTTTCCTGTTTCTTTGCCATGCCTCTTATACATTTTGCATATTTTCATGTATTGGTGTTCCACTAAATTAAAGATGATTATGTTTTCAGGATATGGTATTTAAACTTTAAATGAGTCTATTTTAACCGTGCCTTTAACCTGGGCAGCAGGGAGCTCTCTTTTGCCAAGCAGGCAGAGGCACTTCCCCTTCAAACCCCCTGCTATATCCAAGTGTCCCTGAATCAGTTCTGTGTTTAACCCACTTCCCAAGCAGGGAGACATCATTAAGGCACTCTCCAATTGAAAGTCAGAGTGCAGTGTGAGGGACTTTCCAAGAAAACTGCAGCAGAACAGAACTTGATCTTAATATTGTAAAACCTCCCTTTGTTATTCAAAACTGAAAAATAAATTCCGTAAGATCCAGAGAGTTTTGCCATCTTTCCATGGATGTGTTTTCTCTCTACTACATGAAACATAGGCCAAACTCTCCTCCTATGTTCACTCCATTATGGTTATCATGACTCTATCAAAGTGCCAGCTTGAGGTTTTTTCCCAGTAACTGCACCTTGCACCCATTCTGCACTATGTAGAATTCCAAACCAGAGCAGATCCCACTGCCATGCCATTTCCACACCTATTTGATCAGCTTAAGGCTGTTTCCTCACGGCGAGCTAAGCTTTAGGACCTCAGCTATTAGCACGGAGTGTTGCAGTAAGGACTGTGGAAGGACAAGCAAAAACCTTGTGTTGAAGAGATGTGAGCCAGTGGTCAACAGGAAAGGCTTTAACGAGTTTTATCAACAGAATGATGTATTGAAACAGGAAGTCATCATTAGGGCCTGATGCTGATGTATGCTGAGTACCTCTCGAGAGGTTCAGAGTGGCCTTTCTTCACGCTATCTCCTGAGGAAGACGAAGGAGCTTAGCACTTTCTGAGTGGTTCAACTCTTTTTTGCCTCACAAAAAGGCGATGTGGGCTTGGATAACAGTGAGCAAAAGACAATCTGAGGGCACTACAACAATCACTTGAATTTTTCAGGATCTCTAGTGCTAATCAAAGTAATTTCATTTCCCTGCCTGTGCTCCACTGCCCACCAAACCCGAAGACTCCTGCATTTTTTGTCTGCAAGCTCGTATTTACTGATAGTCCTGTTAGTCATTCTCTGCAGTTTGGGTTCAGTATGTTCCAGGGTAAAAGAGAGCAGCTCCTCACATAACTTACCACAAAGCAGTACAGTTGGATGAGAGAGCAATCTCGGTGACCTTTGCTGTTCGTCATCTGACAGGATAAAAGTCTGAAAGTGCCCAGAAGATGAGCTGAACATGGATGAAAACGCAGATTGAGCATGTCAGATTTTCCATTAGGAGAGGAGGAGTTTTGCTGCCAGGACAGCAGATGAGCAGAGCAGTCAGTGCATCCTTGCTCCTCCCCACATCATTACTGTTACCAGTTTTTCTGGGGAGGTTGCTTGCCATGTTTACAAGCTGTGTAGAGGGAAATAAAATATCAGTGGGAAATAGCAGGGAATAAAAAGTAAGTTTCTGGAAGAACAGGAGTTACAGGTATATCACAGCAGGGCCCTGAGACTTTGAAATGGAAGATAAAACAGACACTGAGCTGCTGACTGAAGTTCAGCTAGTTTATTCAAGTGAGGGTATTCAGCAGACAATAGAATATGGAACAACAACGTGGTTTCCATCTGACTGTGCAAGGCTCCATGAATTTAATACACTTGCACCAATAGAGATTTCGCCCTCCCAAAGTGTACCTTGACTTTTCAGTGCTCTGGCTTCCTTGCACTGGTTTTTAAATGAGATGGGCATTGTGTGGGGGAGAGAGGAACAAGTGGTAGTGGACGTAACACCACTCATTGTTCTAATTCAGAGGTGATCCATAGCTCTCTCTTATTGTAGTTTCCCAGTTATTTAGGCAAAGCGTGACTGGCTGAGAAAACAGCTGAGCTGAGTAGCTGAAAGGTTTGATTTACAGATCACTCTACATCCATATTAGCTGAAACCTTAGGGATGTCACCCCTGTTGAAGAGCCCTGCAGCTGGCCAGGTAACTTCTGAAATCAGGTTTAAGCTGACAGGTGAGCCCTCTACCTTTGCTAGTGCCTTGTGAGGAGGAGCTGAGGGGCCACAGCAGCACTCACCTGTGGGAGGAGTGAACTACAATGTAGAACTATAAAAAGTGGATCCACTCTGGGAAACAAAACCTGTCCCAGCACCCTGGCATTGCAATCTCTTTGATGGGACAGGCTCTGGTTCAAACCCTAGTCAACAGAATTGCTTGTCAAACAAATTCCTCCCCCCTCCACGTGTCGCTCTGGCTATGGGGAGTTGTGGCAGCAGATAATGCTTTCTTAGGGAAGATCTTTTAACCCAAACCTCGGCAAAAACAGAAGGGCAATAAGTTTTGGGCTGGGGGAAGGGGAGGCAGAGCAGAGTTAATGCTTCACCCTTTTGTGTGTGTGTGTATAATGTGTTGTAATGTAACAACTTTGGTCTCGGCAGGCACGAAGCCAGATTTAAACAACGTATGCTGGAGCTGACGGACACGAACAACATTGCCTACTTATTTCTGTCAGCTGCCAACAGATGGCTGGAGGTCAGGACGGTACGTTCAGTTTTGTCCCAGCCATGGTTTTGAAACCTTGGAAGCAAACAGAGACTTTGCCTGATGCAGAGAAGATAATAAGGAGTATTAATCTCGCGAGGAGATTATACACACAGTTCCTTAAAATAGATCAGGATTGTTATGTTAAACCCAGAGGGTTTTTTCAGCTTTCTTGGCCAGGAGTAAGAAAATACAAGTCTGCCTCATCTTCTGCTGCTGTGCTGTCTAGCGTCTGAAGAGAGTGCAAGAACAAACATTTACATAACTTCAAACAAGGCTTTCTCTACTACTGTGCAGCATCCACAGACCTGCCACAGCACGAACCGCTTTCAAGGCAGAACGTGGCTTTTCGGTGGTTTTGTGAACTGTGCCATCCTTCTGCCAGCGCTGTTTTAGGCACACTGATCTCCCAGGTCTTGAAGTATCTCTCCAGCAGCAGGTTTCATCCCACAGCTGTAAGCTAAACCCTTGCAAGGCCATGCTGTTTGTGGTTTTATTGTTTGATATCATGAAAGAGAGCAGAACTAGACTCCAGAAAGAAAATGACAGCAGGGCCCAATGCAGCCACTGACAGTGACACAGGCTCCTACTTTTTGTGGGGGCTCTCTGTGAGGGACTTTCCTGATCTGCGAGGCAAGAAGAGGCAGGCAAAGTAACTGTGATTCCCTTATTCATCTGAAACAGAAAGAGCAGTGAATAAACAGAGCAGTGGCCTGATTCTGCTACACATAAATAGCAACAGGCATGATTAATCCTCACATCAAAGGCTATATACTCACCTTCTTTTCCTGTTGGAGCAACAAAGTTACTCTCCATTTCTCATGATGGCAAAGCTTTTCCTTGTGCTCGAAGCTTTCAGCTTCTTACAGCATCCAAGATCAGCTGAAATTGCTTCCAAATCTAAGACAGATAAATAACAGAGCAACAGCTAGTCCTGGAATAGGCCTGTTAATGTCTCACATTCTTAGACTTGCTTACAGGCAGAATGAATTTGATCCAAGAATACGCCTCGCCTCATCAGAGCATTAGAAATAATGTGGTCTTGCCAAGGAATAGTTCATTTAGCTCTGCCTAATGGCACAGTGGTACTAAGATCACCAAAAAGTTTGTGAGATTTAATAGCACCTATTAAGTCCTGTCCTAGCTGCTGATGGAGGTTCAAGACCATTGTGCTTGTAATTCTCCATAGGTGTGAGTCACAAAATCCCAGAATCACAGAATGGTTTGGGTTGGGAGGGACCTTAAAGTCCATCCAGTTCCAGCCCTCCTGCCATAGGCAGGGACACCTTCCACCATCCCAGGTTGCTCAGAGCCACATCCAACCTGGCCTTGGACACTGCCAGGGATGGGGCAGCCACAGCTTCTCTGAAGAATCTATGCCAGGGCCTCACCATCCTCAGAGGGAACAATTTCTTCCTCATATCCAATCTAAACCTACTCTCTGTCAGTTTGAATTAATTGCTCCCTAAAATTTGAGTCTGTATTCTGCTCATCAACACATTTTATAGACAGATGAACTAGGCAGCCCTCATTTCAAATCTCAGAAGGAAAGATTCCTGACAGGGTATTATCAGACAGGAGGAGAAAAATGAACGGAAAATGTGATCCAAATGCAGACTGCAAGTGGGAGAGTGGGAATACCAACTGTATCCCATTAATCAGCACCTGGACTCCATGAGATGATGGGGTATATTCTTCAGACCTGAGGTAGACATCAAGAAAATGGGTTCCAGCTCCTGCAAAGCTTCTGCCAATAAAACATGTGCATGACCTGTATAAATTCTACCAAAAGCCTTCATGGACTTAGTGAAGTCAATGATAGTTCCTTTTTTTGAGTTGGAAAACCCATATTTGAGCAGACCTGAAGGAGAGTGGAGAGAGTGGAATTGATTTGTTTTAGTGGTGGGAATTAGGGGTGTCACTGTTATATCCTTCTCATGATTTTTTTTTTAATATGCTTACTAGATTTTTTGATCCCTGCTCTTTTTGGGATGGCCACCATGAGATGCCCTAGCCCAAATGGATTTGCTGCAATTACTGGCCTGTTTCACTTGTGTTCAGCAAGTTGCTTTGAGTATTTCGGGTCGGGCATCACAACCATGACCTTTTCCAGGGGAAAAAACCAAACCAAAATTAAGGGCTAGGTGTCATTACAGAAATAATTCTTGGTAAAGCGAAACTGCTCTGCAGGTAAAGAAATGTTCTGGTTGCTGCATTTTTTCCTTTTTTGTCCCCCTGTCTCTCATTCCAGGATTACCTGGGTGCTTGTATTGTCCTGACTGCTGCTGTCACTTCCATCACCAAAGGGCCACACTCGGGGTTCGTGGGGCTGGGTCTCCTGTACGCTCTGACGGTACGTGCCAAGGCCAGGTGTAAGAACTTGCAGACCAACACATTAATTTTATCATGTGGACACGTTAATGTGACCGTGTACACGGTCATCTCCCAGCTTTCTTAATCTTGAAAAAAAGAATCCTGCAAATAATGGACTTGAGCCAGAGTCGAGAGAGTTCAGGGCAACTTGGACTTGCTTCAGGTTTTATGAGCCAATTAAAAAAACACAACCATTCCCAGGCCCTGTGTGCTCCCAAGTGGAGCAGGAAAATTAAAAATGCGTAAGAGGACCTGCTGTGAACTCTGTTTTGTACAACACGGTGCTGGTTTCACCTCTACATGGCAAAACCTGCCAGGAAACACAGATTGTCATCATCTGGGTAATCTTTAACCAAAAATCAAATCAAATAATTGCCGAAGAAACAGAATTATCAGTTTTGCCTTTGGAGGGAAACTATTGAGATGCCCAAGATTGTCCATGCAATTATGAATGGATTTGGGTACTGGGACCTTTGTGGACATGGTTCATCATGCCAGGTAGCAGTAGGAATGCAGAGATGGAGTTAGGGATGACAAGGTTGTGGTGGTCCAGTAGCTGGTTTATTTTGCCACTTTCATTAGCAGTGAGGAGAAGGAACAGTGTTTTAGTGTACCTGGCTGCAAGAGAGGCTGAGTGTTCATCATGAGCACAGAGTGAATGACAATCACCACAGAGAGTAGAAACACTACTGAATGAACCACGGGAGCGGGGACAAAGGCAGGATGATGACAGTGGCAGGGAGAACTTTTTAAACCGTGGCTGGCATGGCAAAAATCTGGCTGCTTTGAAGCACTGCTATGAGGGAGGGATAAAGGTGTGGGTCTGACACTGAGATCTGGCTTTGCACATAAATGCTGGTGAGCCCGTGGCTACAAAACAAACTCCTCAGCAGCTGCCTTAGGGTGGCCTTAGGTCCCCTCTGTGCTGCTGTTGCAACAGTGTGAGAATCTGTCAACAACTGAGAATCAGTCCCAGGGCTTCAGCTTCACTCTGAAAACATTCCTGGTAATGCTGCTTCATTAGCAGGGATCTGGAAGCGCCAGGGTGTCTGTATCATCCTTGGCTTCTTTGTTTTAGCCAGCGTTTGCAAACAGCTCATTAGTGTGAAATAGGCATGAGCTGAAGTCTGGCACAGAAGGTGAAGAAGAGCTGTAGCCACCAAGTGATCACCTGTCTCTCTCCTGCCCCACAATAACCCTGATGAACTTTTGAAGGCAGCTGGATCATTACCTGTGTCCCCTGACTTTTTTTTTTTTTTTTAATTACTCTTTGAAGCTCAGAGAGGGCAGATATTTGGACCTGGATGACAGCAAGCTGTAGCAAGGTTGTGTTTACAGTGGACATCCTGAGCTTATTCTCTCCTCTTCTATAAACGCTGCCAACTGCCTTGCACAACTGTGATGAAGCCAGAGGTAGTGGGCAGAGCTTTTTGGGTGCCAGGCTGTGTTATCAAATCTGCCACATGTAGGATAGCAGCCTGCCACTGCAAGCAGCAGTTCCACAGTGTTTTGCTTATCTGAAAACTTTCCCATTTCTGTAACTTTTTAACCCAAAAACTGGACACAAAATGAGCAGGTTTCTGAACGTGGAGGAGAGAATACCCCATCAAGAACTCCATCTTAGGGATAAAGCAAGCAGCCAAGTCCTCTAAATTAACAACAATTTTTGCTGAATCTCAGTGAAAATTATTTCCTGTTTGCTTATTGAATCAGTATTAGGTTGGTGGTAAGGTAGTGAGACTGGGTGATTTATTCTTAATAAAGTCCTTATTTGGCACCCACCTAAAAAATGGCAAAGCCTTTCTCTGAATATGTTTGTGCATAGGGTGTTTTTATTTTTAAGTTTCTAAACCTTCATTCAAGTACATAAAATATCTCAATTTTGAACAGTTCTTGGCAATCTTCCTAATAAGATCAGTTCTTTTTTATAGAAGCAGCTAAATACAGACTTAGGAAACAGATTTACAATTTTCAGCCTTAAATAGTAAGTCCTGCCTAGAAAAGAGTTTATCTAAGCTACTGAGTATTGTTAGAGAACTAATCATCAACTATTATCTACTAAAAGTATTACCTTTACTATTGATTTTACTATTGATCAAATCTTTTTCATTACAAGTGAGAATAAAAACCAGGAAGGAAATATTGCTGAACTGATAACAAATTTTTTCCCTCGTATATTTCTATGCTAAAAACTTCTCATATTTTCCGCAGAGAAAAATGGATTATCTGAATATGCATAGGCAGAAACAGAAATGAAATTATCGTAAAATCTTTTCAATATATTTGCAAACAGAGAACTTTCTTAATCTTCAGTTGCAGTCTTTGAAAGATTAGAACATATGTAATTGAAAATATTTCCAAACAACACTTTCAATTTTGATTCTTTTCTGTGTTTGTGTGCTAAAAGAAGACATCTTTCAGTGCTGATTATTAGATGCTGAAAAGAAGAGATTCCCTCAATCAGTCAGAGTTTAGGTACAACTTCTCCATACTTCTCTTTCAAAAAAACAAGGATGAGAATACCAAGCACTAAATCACTGTCTTAGGGCTAATTGTGCTGGAGTATGACTGGCTTCTTATGGATTTGATGCTGTTGCTCTGAGTCTTGAACTGCTGTAATGTTAAAAAGAGACCCACTGTGCTGAGTCAGGCCAAGGAATTTCGTAAGTGTATCCAACCTTTATTTCCAAACGTGTAGATGAACAGAAAAAAGGCTGAAGCCTGTCCTTGTTTTCATTTTGGGATGCAGATAACCAACTACCTGAACTGGGTAGTGAGGAATCTGGCTGATCTGGAGGTGCAGATGGGTGCAGTGAAAAAAGTACACAGCTTCCTGAACATGGAGTCGGAGAACTACGAAGGCTACCTGGGTATTGCTCTCTAATCTTTCTGGGGCTTTACATGGTAAAGAATGGTAGACTTGGTCATGCAAAAGGTACCCACCTCTCTGGCCAAAATCTGTTCTCACTGAGGTGTAGGAACAGCCACTGGTGTGAGTGACAAGGATAGCTAAAAGGAGCTATGAAATATGTTGCTCATGTTAGTCAACATGAAAAAAAAATCCTATTGAATGCCAGGGAGACAGAGCAGGACCCTGTAGTACAATCAGAAAATGCTGCAGTTATGGATGAGATGAGCAAAACATCCATGTAAGTCATTTAGAAAACAAAAATAGGGACAAAAATTAGAAATGTCACATGCTTCAAAATCTCTGATCTTTGTAGCAGGTGGGGACTACAGGATAGGGCTACGTTGGCAAGCAGACCTCAGCAACCCTTCTCTGAGCTGCACACTGGAATTCATGCTCCACACACTTCAAATTGGCTTTGACTGCTATTTTAGAAGTGGTTGAAGTACAAGAAAAGGCTCGTAGGTCAAGAGACTTCCCTGGAAAGCCAAGCTCCTTAGTCCAGAGGCAAAGCCTGCTGTGTATTCACAAATCAGGATGACACATGAGCTGTGATAATGTCAATAGCTCATATTGTGTGGCAGTAACAACTTCCTTCCTCAAGCTGCCCTTCCTGTGCCAGTCACTGACCCAAGGCCACACTAACACTGCCTTGACACCATGTTCTCTGCTCCTTTGGCTTCTCCCTGTTGTAGTGCCAAGAGATGCTTTAGTATCTGCCCTCTCTCCCTATATATGGAGATCTGGAAGCCAAGTGCCTGCCAGGCAGTTTTCAGCCCAGTCTCCCCTTGGCAGGGAAGTGGGGATCCATTTCTCCAGTGGCATAAAGGAAGGTGCCCAGGCAGAAGAGAGAGGGAAAGGGGACTGTCGTAAAGGGTGACACTCTGGCAGCACTCATTTCAGTTTGTTTTTCTGTAACTATTTCAGATCCCTCTCAAGTTCCCAAAGACTGGCCCCAGGAGGGGGAAATCAAGATTGAAAATTTGTGTGTTCGCTATGAAAACAACCTGAAGCCTGTTCTGAAGCATGTGAAGGCCTATATCAAACCAGGACAAAAGGTACCGTGTCAAGAAATGGTCCATCATACTCTGTCTGGTGAAGATCCCTCCTTACTGAGCTTTCCTTTCTAAACTGGCAGAAGAACAAGATTAACAACTTGCCGTGGCAGATATATACATTTACAGTCCTCTCTGAGGTCCCTGGGCACAGATCAAGAATTCACACTGATAAAAGATTACGCTTGGCTGGGATCAATTTTTCTTCTGAGCGTCCCACATCTTTCCAAGCCCATTTTCTTTGCATAAAAGTGAGCCTAGATGGCAGATAAATTAGAGGGACATCAGATTGAACTGTGTAAAAACACAAGAGTATCTCACATTTCAGCATACACTGTCATTGGCATCCTGGTTGAAATGCTGAAATGCTCCCAGGACAAGTCTTTGTGATGAGGGGAAGAAAAGGAGAGTGTGCTTGCTGTGCTGTTTTGTGTTTTCCCTGCCACCTGCCATTGGGAAGGACCTTTCTACTCATCAGTAGCACAATCTGTGCAGCTTTCCCAAAAGAACTGCAGGTGTAAGTAAGGAGTAAGGAGTAAGTGAGTAAGTGAGTACTCTCTGAGAAAGTGACATCCTCCTTTTATTGCAGGTTGGGATCTGTGGTCGCACTGGCAGTGGCAAGTCCTCCCTGTCCTTGGCATTCTTCAGAATGGTGGACATTTTTGATGGTCAGTTTTCCCTGGAATATGTTGTCACTCCTCACCTGCTCCCCCCTTCTTTCCTCAGAAGAAGCAAGGAGCCTTTTAGATAATTTATAACCTGGTTCTCTGGCTCAGAAGATATTTGATTAGAAGTGTTATGCCTGATCCTTCAAAGTACAAAGTGTCCTATTGTGAGTAGCACTTGGTTCTTCCAGGAAATGTTGTGCACAGATTATATGTCTAATTTAAAAAAAAAAAAATTTGCATATGGTCTGACAAAACAATATGCAATTTTTGAGATAGCACAAAAAAAAATGTAACTCTCTGGAGTCTAAATTTCTCCCTAAAAATGATAGCATAAACCTATTCTAGCTGTCAAAATATTATCAGAATAGAAACTAGAACTCAGTAAGTCCATTCCCTCGATTCTTTTTTTTATTTTACTGTGCTTTCCCACAACTGCAGCAGAATCTGACTAAAGGGTTGGGAAAATGTTGCTATGTTTTCACTCCTGCAGCATTTCACTGTCCCAGCTAATTGGCAGGAACTGCTTTTCAGGATTTATAATATAGATACATGTGTGCTGTTGCAGGAATATAGAAAACCACTAGAAAGTAATTTTTTGTTTCAAAGATTTCCATGTTTCTAATTTAGCCATTGTGCACGGAATGTTTGCCAGGGAAAGCCCAGTAGGATGTGGGAGGATAAGTGAATCTGATGCAGCCAATATTTGCTTTTGTTGTGGTTCTGTGGCTATATGTGGCTATGGTCACAGGCTTCTCATTCATGACCAGGATTCCTGGATATATAAATACTGCAAAGAAATAATAACTATGCTTATGGCCAGCTTGAAGTTTCCTTCTACTTAAGTCTTCTTTCTGTATACTTTCTTTGTCTGCTTCTTCTGTATCCCTGATTTTTCCCAGTGGGAATGTCTAAGCCTTTTCTAATCAAGTTCTGTTTATCCTTTGTGCACATCCCTCTCCCAGCTGCACCCATATTTGGCTTCTGTGCTGGTCCACTTCTGTGTGGGATCTTGACTCTAACAAAAGTTATATAACAAGATTTCAAGTAACTTTACTAGAGCCAAGATTTCATTCATGTTGTTTCTTAGGTCTTTGTTATCTCCTTAAATGTGTACATGTCTCATTTTATTTCCCTACTTTTGCTCCTTTGTTGTTTAGTGTTTCCCTTCTCTTGCCCTCTGTTCAAACAACCTCTCATTTCTCTTGTCCCTCAGTCCTTTCCCAGTTTCCTAACTCCTCTGAAATTTACTTTTTCCCTTAGGTCCCCTCAACTCCTCTTTTCTTTCCCTTGAGCACCCTGGCTTCTATCAAATATGCATTTCCCTATTCCCCAGGCATGCCATACTAATTTTTCCCTCCTTATTCCACCTCATCTTCTGCTAACCCACTCTAATGTCCTTGTTTGTGAAGAAAAGGAATTACTTAATTTTATGCAACCACCAATGCCTCAAGCAGAAGTCCTATAACCTGATTTGGACTTTCTTGAAGTCTGAAAATAATTGGACTTTGCACCTTACAGATGAAATCTTGATTCTTCTGGCCATATAAGAAAAGCATAAAACTACAATAATAGAAGTAGTCCAGCTAGGGGGGGGGATGAAATCTTCCACTGGAACAGGGTCAGAGAACAACATACAAAATGCACTATCATGACAATTGGGAATGACAGAAGGGACACACATACACAGCTCTGAATATCCACGTGCCTGCTAGTCCATGGTTAAGTTCTCACTGTTGGGAGAGAGAACTGATGGAATTAATGTTAGGTACATCCCAGGGAGGAGTGCAGCTGCCTGGTGAAGCAATCCACATGAAAACTGCAGAAGTGCCCAATGGAAATACCCTTTACCATATCCTCATTCAGTTTGAACTGGCCCATCCCTTCCCCGTAAACTGGAGGATGTTTCTATGATCAGAGAAAGTCAGTGGGGTCAGTCACTCCTGGATTTTGTTTGAGGATTAAGGGAAAAAGATTCCTTCTGCCCTTCTCACCATCTTCTAATTACAGAACAGCCAACCAGTTTCTCTTGTACATTTTTCCCATCTCCCTTGCCTGGATATCAGCAGCTGACACACCCAGCACATCATAAATCAGATTTTCAGAGGATATCCATGCGTTCATTGACCTGAAGTAGTGACTAGAAATGGAAAAAAATCCTCTTTTTTACCAATTATCACAGCTGCTGTAGCAACTTCTTGTTGGTGAAGATTAATGTGACTGCTCCCAGTAATCTCACAATAGCAGCACAGTAAGTGGTTAATTCACACTACACACTCCAATGAAACTGAGCTGTAGGTGAATGTAAAATTCCCTGGAGCAGGACATCCGTTCTGTTCTCCCGATCTTACTCTTGTAACAAAGTTAATGCTACCCCACTCTTCCTGGAGTCAGAAGGACAGTTTTGGCTCCTGGTGGATGGGTTGCATATAAATACATATATTATGCAAAAGAAATTGTGCACCATCTCAAAGGAAATATCTTCTGCAGCTGTTGAATTCAAGGGGAACAAAGAAAGGCACAGCAACGTAAGTTGCTTTTGTTCTTGCTCTGTTTGGCTGTAAAACTCAAGTTGACCCAAAATAAATTATCCTTCTGGTGCTATCACTAATCACACAGCAGGGAACCCATGTATTTCCCTTAAGGGAGGGTGGGGGGAAGAAAAAGGAGAAGAGCAAAGTGGCAGTGTCACTGATAAGCTGAGACATCCCTGGCTTGTGTTATTAGATATATTCACCTTCCCCATGTGTCTGACAGTTCTGAAAGCTCACAGAGAGAGTGTCCCATCATCTGGACACCAGCCCAGAGGGGCTGTCCCACCTTTCTGCCAGCTACCTGTAGATCATGTGCTTTGTGCAATTCCCTCACGTGTTCTTTGTGTTGTTTGACACAGGGAGGATAGTGATTGATGGGATAGACATCAGCAAATTGCCTCTGCACACGCTCCGGTCCCGGCTCTCCATCATTCTCCAGGACCCAATCCTGTTCAGTGGCTCCATCCGGTAAGTGTACGTCATCAGGGGGTGGCAGGCAGCATTGCACAGCCTGCCTGTCATGGGAGCTGTGGGACAGGAGAGGATGGAAAAGGCAAGGAACCTTCCTAGCTCAGCCCAATCCGTGTGCCCAGCCTGCCGAGCGACACGCACAATGCCAAAGCGTTCATTTGCACAAGACCTGAAAGTAATTGCAGTAACAAGACTCCTGTTATGGTTTTCTTTGCAGCTTTAATTTGGATCCTGAATGCAAATGCACTGATGATAGACTCTGGGAAGCTCTGGAGATTGCTCAGTTGAAGAACATGGTCAAGTCATTGCCAGGAGGCCTTGGTATGTCTGGACCAATCTCCGGGATCGTGGGCCAATAATGGGATCATGCAGGCACACAGATAAACAGATCCATCCCATCTGACACTCTGGATCATCATGTAGGAGTTGACAGGCATATAATGAAGATTCTCTCTTCATGCTAGAGAGAATATTCTTATTGAAAAGCTGAAGAATAGTCTGGTTTCCCACGCACTGTGGACAAATCCTGCAACCCCTCAGCACCATGGTGTGATTCTTGGGGCTATGCTGTGCATGGCCAGGAGTTGGATTTTGAGTATCCTTGTGGGGTCCTTCCAACTCAGGGTATTCTATGATTCTATGATCATAGTGGGATAATAAGCAAGGAGAAAAAAGAACAATTTTGCCTCCTTTAGCAGAACCTGGTCCTGCCAGCAGAGCTGTAAACACTGACAGAGCATTTTTCTTACCATTGCAGATCCTTTTCAAGAAGGAAACTCGTATATTTATGTCCATATCAAGCATATTTCATATTAGTAAGATATTACCCTGCAGCCTATCAGATTTCCTAACAATTTGTGCCAATTGTTTGTTTAGTGATATATTTCTCCTTTCCCAAGAACCTGTGCTCACTTTTCTCGGTATCCCTCCATCCCACTGGCCAGTCAAGATTACGGTTACTGTCTTTTATGGGGAATTTGCTTGGCCCTGGAACAGTGCACAAGCAGAGCTCTCAGGGGCAGCATTTCAGAGGTGCAATATTCACAGGAACTGGTTTTGTTACAGATGCCATGGTCACAGAAGGAGGGGAGAACTTCAGTGTGGGGCAAAGGCAGCTCTTCTGTCTGGCCCGAGCCTTTGTCCGCAAGAGCAGCATCCTCATCATGGATGAAGCCACAGCATCTATTGACATGGCCACAGTGAGTACAGCAATTAACTAATTATGGCTCTACCAGGAGAAAGGCATCTTCCCTAGGTGTCAGCCATGAAGCCGTGAGATCTCTGTAGCAGAAAAAGCTGGCAGTGTTTTTGTTTCTCTCAGGATAAAATGAAACGCTTTAGAGAACCCCTGCTTTCACAGGTGTGACATTTCACTGCTGGAAAAGAGATAGTGTGGAATGTGCTCGAAAAGATGTGAATTAGAATGTAATAGGATGAAGTAACTGAAGTGAGCCTTTTCCTCTGACAGGAAAACATCTTGCAGAAGGTTGTGATGACTGCCTTCGCCGACCGCACTGTTGTAACAATAGCAGTAAGTATTAAGCCAGAAAAAGCTCTTTTTTCCTCATTCCTCAGGCAGTTAATCTTGCCCTTCACCAGTTAAACACCACTGTATAAAACTAAAAACATCACAAAACAGAACTAAACCATAAGTCCAGAATATTCCCATGATACCAGAACAAGTCAGACACCTACTATCAACCTGAAACTTTGCAGTAAATGCTGTCTTGCTATCAAACTAAAACACTTGCATCTGAACAAAGACTTTACAGGGAAATTCAGCATTTGCATTGTCTCCAACAAAATGTGAAGTCATTCTCACTAAAAAACTGACACCACGTGCATGGCTTGAGCCATTACTGAAAATTGCATCAAAATCTGGGTTTGAATTTTGCCTCTGAAAGCTATGTATGTATAGTGCCTACAATCACACCACAAATTTATGAGTTGAGATTTCAAAATATTCTTGAGTTGTTGAGTTATCTTTTTTCTCTTTTGGAATAAAAAGCTGGGTTTACAATAAAGGTTTTAAAAACTGGAATCAATGGGAACTACCCCCCAAGATATTATCTTTTCTGTTAGGGTTTTCTGATGTTCTTTCCCCTTTTCCTGCCACTTCTAGTGCCCAAAAGTTCCATGTATCCATGCATGTCCATACACGTGCACAGACATGTGGTGGATATCATTAAGAATATTTCCACCTTGTGACAGCAGCATTAGTCAACAAACAGAAGTTTTCTCCATGAGATAAATACATGTTTCAACAGCTGTTTCATTTGCCTTGTCTGGAATCCAGTCCTGTGGTTAGAGATTACAGTCAGGCCTCCTGGACTCTGGTTTCAAGCCTGTCAGTGAGTAGTTGGTGTCAGGCAAGCCACTTAACCCAGCTCATTTACAATGTGCTCCAAGGTTCTTGGCTGTGTAAATGCTGAAGATTCTGGTGGTGAGATTGTTGTCCTTCAGTTCCATGCTGTATTGTCCTTCTGGCTGGAATCTCACTTTTCTTTGGCTTTGCCTTTCCAAAGTCATTGTCCCAAGCGAAATAGCACACGTTAATATGTAGCTTTCCTCACGGAGCTGGCTTCATTCCTTTCTCTCCTCATTCACAGCTGATCCTTCCTTCACCCACCTGTTTTTCTGTTCTTTTTTCCAGCATCGCGTGTCTCACATCTTGGATGCCAATGTTGTCCTAGTCCTTTCTGAGGGCTTTCTAGTTGAATGTGACACTGCCTCAAACTTACTCCTCAAAGAGGACGGCCTGTTCACCACTTTGGTGAAGACTCACAAGTAGACTCTCTCAGTCCACCCTGTCCACAGGACTTCTGGCTCTTTGGTAGTTATTTTTACCTCTTTAGTTTCCTTTCACTCTGCTTCCTTTCTACTGCACAGCTTCTAGGAGGACAGTGCAAGAAGGTGTTTCTTGTGTGGTTCCTGGGTTTATTTAATTTCATGACTATTTATGCTGATCGTACCTAAATCTTAGACATGCAGCTGACATTGAAACTACTACATCAAGGGAATCCAACCCATGAAGTGATCTCTGACTTTGAGCCTTTGTAGTGAAATATCACACTTTTAAGTGTTCATCCTACCTATACTTGACTGGCTGCATTCAAATGGCATTGAAATTAAACTCAAACTGGTTTCAAACCTGTAGCCTATGGGATTAAGCTGTTGCCTGGAGCACACTCAAATTAGATCTCAGAGGGATTTACAGAAGGAACAGCCCAGGAGTGCCCAGAGATAGATGGAGAGCAGACTGCTGGGGTGCAGAGAACAAGGAGCAGAGCAGGATGTTAAGCCACCTGACAGTGCAGGATGCTTCTCATCCCTATTTCCCCCAGGGGAAGATGTGTTTCAGTGGGGCCATAGGATTTATTCCAACAGCTATACCTCCCATAATTGCAAAAAGTGAAGTTCATGCTTAAGTATTTTCAGGCTTGGTGGCAGAGGCTGCAAAGTAATTGAAGATCTCCTCAGATTAAATACAAGGATCTATTCCAAATATTGCTGTAAACAAGGACAGCCTTTTCCCGATGGGGTTTGCCTTGCATGAGGCCCATTAGCGAGAATTATGCAAATGAAAACCTCTGTTTGCTCTCCTTCGTGGCAGCACCGGGTTCACACCATCCTCACTGCAGACGTGGTCATCGTCATGAAGCGAGGGAACATCCTGGAATATGATACTCCTGAGAACCTGCTTTCCCAGGAAGATGGCATCTTCGCTTCCTTTGTCCGGGCTGACATGTGAAGAGCCACACGATGCATTTTAACAGCTTCTTTTTAAAGAGATGAAATGCAAATATTTTCTACTCGGTCTAACATCACTTTTACCTTTTTTGTTTTGTTTTTTTAGAGCTTCTCTCTTCGCACTTCCATCTTCCAAAATAATAAAGCCTATTGCTAAACATGTATGCCTTGAAGCAATAAAAATGTCACTTTGTTCAAAGCTATTAAACTTCACACACACACTCACACATGCACACACGGAGGGAGAAGCTTTTACTTCCTGGGAATTTGGCATTTTCCTTAGACTTTTTATTGACTTCATTTTCATTTAAAGAGAGCAAAAGAATGCACTGATCTTATAAACTACATGTGTTAATGCTGGAACCAGCAATCAAATCGTGCAGTTTGTCAAGGAAGCAAGAGGTTCCCCAGATGCATTCTGTCCCCAGAGGGAAAAATTGGGAAAAACATCCAAGCTCATAATGCCTGGGGCAATCTGCTGCATTCCAAAGCATAAACTTTGCTCTCCAAGTTGTAGTGGAGGGGCAGTGAATGAGGGAAAGGAATTTCATCAGGAATAAGGATGTTCTTCTGTGCTTCACTTTCGTAAGCACACTTCAGTTGTGACAGAACTATTTTCAGCACAAAGATGATTTATTCCTGCAGTCAGTTCCTAAGTCTGTATTCATTCTTCCAACTTTCATTACAGATTCAAATCATCCTATGATTATGCATGCTTTGATAGGCTTATAGAGGAGTTTTGTACAGTATCTCAAGACTTTGTATTAAAATTGATCTGAATTTATAAACTTGGTTTTAGCCAATCCTTTAATCATGTCCACTAAAATATTCTGCTTAAAATGGCATGTAATTAGCCAACCACTAAATTTTTTCTATGTCTTTAATCCTTCAAGTTCTATTTGGGGACAACCTTTATTTTCCTTTACACATTTGTGGCCTACCTCTAAATCAGATCCAGTGCAAGGAGGTGTGATTTTCAAATTATTGCTATATCCTCAAGAATGTAAGTGAAGTTAGACACATATTTACATCAGGGAGCTTTGCAAAGGTTGCCTGCACCTGACCTTCACACATGGTTAGATCCTGACCCATGGGCAGTAAACATCCACAAGGAGTTTCACAGGCATATTTTCCAAGGCACAGCTTGAGAGATCAGCTTCACTGGTAATATTCAAGGTGATTCTTATTCACCTACTGCTACAAGATTTAGGAAGACCACAAATTGCACTTAAGCCTGTTTTTAGTGTCATTAGAATAACATAAAGCACAGTATTTGCCCCCCACCCCTCACTCCCAAAAATGCAATTACTTTTGGAGAAATTGTAGAACTTAAAATTGGGATTACATTTAGTCTTGCAGTGTAAAAATGATACAGTGGTTTATCTTTTTAAATTGATTTTTGGAGGTTTTTATTTTCTCTGAATTATTGGAAATAACAGCTGTGTGACAAAACTAAATAAAAGAGCTCAGTCTTGAACACTTTGTGAGGGGAAGTACTTCTGTGATTTCCCTGTCTGCTGCTGTGAAAAAATTTTTGCTCTTTTCTGGATCAATTCCCTATGCTGACCTTTGTCATACAAATAAAATACATTTTAAAATAGCAAAAGCATGTATTGTTATCCAAATTTCACGGCCAAAAGGCCAAAATTATTCTTGATTTAATTTAATTGTCTTCAGGGAAAAGCTGATTGGATTCCCTGCTGTCAGACTTGGTACAAAGATGAAGTACAAAAAGCTTTGTTGATCTGTGTGTCTTTGGTGACAATTCAATCCTGATTTATTTTAAGTGGTGCCAATCAGCTCAGTGAGATCCCCATTCCCACCACATTAAAGGGTGGCTGTGGGCCTGGGATTGTGTCTTGTAGCACTTAAGAGGGGCCAATAATTAGTGCCTCTCTTCTCTTAGGTTTGTCCCAGAGCCATTACAAGTGAGAGAAGCACCTTCTTTGCTCACCCATGGCTGTAGAAGTGAACTCTGCTGTTTGAACACGTGGAAAAGAAAATACATGATGGGGTGAGGAGAACCTCATCGTGCTGCAGTTGTTTGGATGGAGGAGTGCAGGAATCTTGGCCCTAATGTTACATTCACCACAGCTGAAGTGTTGGGTCCCACTGCTGCCCAGCAGGCTTAAAAGCACAATCCCATTTCTAAAGCAATTAATCCTATTCAACATACACAAATCTTACAAGATAACAAACATAAACCACCTGCTGCAGACACAGGAGATCTCTTCCTGTTATAGCTGCTGTCCATATGATGGTATAGACTCACCAAGGGCTCAGGCTGAACATTTTTTGTGTTTCCCTCTAAAGGAGGAGGGTGTTGCCAATGGTTGCACAGCTGCTTTGTTACTGAAAAGGGTGCAGAAGGGATGAAATCTTTGAAACAAATTTCTTTTGATTTCGTGTAGAGGTCTCAAGTGTGTCCTGTTTGGGAGCAGTTTCCTAAGGGCGTGGCATGTGCACAGTAAAGGAAACATCAGCCTGGAGACGCTGCTTCTTTGACTCTTGTGACACTGCCTCATCTGCTGGTAGGCCCTTCTCTTCCACAGCCTCCTGGCACTTTTTTTCCCACCATCTCCTTATATCATAGCCCTCTGATGCTCCTGCTTGTATCTCTGGATGCTCCTTATTCTGCCTGTGCCCTCCCACTCCTTCCTGGTTGAGCTCCATGCCCTCTGCCCCATTTCTTCTCTCACACAGCTCTGCACTCACTCTCCTTTCCCCTTTCCTGTATTTCTGTCATAACACCCCTGCTCTTCAGGGGGACACTCTAGTGGCATCATGTTTTGGGGTTGGTTTGTTTTTCTAAGCATTAAACTAAGCAAGCTTTCATTATTGTGATATTATGCTTCAGAACTATGAAGTTCTTCCTTTTGCAAAGGAGCTTTGTGAACACTGGCGATGTGTAAATTTAACTATGGACAGAGGAATGTCATCTGTGATAGATCCTAAATAGTATTTCTCATCCCATCTACATTAATTTTTCTGGTAACTGTTTCTGGGAGAGAAACAGCAAAGTGGGAATAGATCCCTTGTTGTCAATCACAGAATGGTTTGGGTTGGGAGTGGCCTTAAAGCTCCTCTTGTTCTACCCCCTGCCATGGGCAGGGACACCTTCCACTATCCCAGGTTGCTCAGAGCCACATCCAGCCTGGCCTTGGACACTTCCAGGGATCCAGGGGCAGCCACAGCTTCTCTGGGCAACCTGTGCCAGGGCCTCACCACCCTCACAGGGAACAATTTCTTCCTAATATCCAATCTAAAACTACACTCTTCCAGTTTGAAGCCATCCCCCTCCTCCTACCACTGCACTCCTTCACAGAGTCCCTTCCCATCTTTCCTGCAGGTTCCCTGTAAGTACAGAAATTGGTTGTGCAACTGCTTGTGGAGCCACAACAGCATTTCTTAACCTTTGGCTTACAAGCCGTGGGTATCTTTCTCACTCCTTGAGCCAACTGTAAGGGCTGGCACAGATCAAACTGCTCCCTTCCTCTATGTGGCCTTTCATCAAACTCATCACAGCTCATAGCAGCTCATCCCTGCTTCTTCTAAACTAGAAATATCCCATATAACCTTTTTTGAGTCCAAACTTAATCGTGCTGGGAAACACCAGAACTTCCCCTGAGCAGTTTGGGATAGCTCAATTAAGCCAGGGGCATAAGCAAGGCAGAATCTGCAGGAGAGATCTCTGCTTTGTTAGGCCAAGTGATATGCACAAGAGGTATTTCAAGTGTTTTTAAGTTCCAGTCTCACTGCAGACCTGAAAAAGCTCTTTATTTGCAAGAGTGTGCCTGCTTTTCCCAACTATATCATTCAGCTGAAAGAATATATTCTCCAAGGTTTCTGAAGCACTTGGACAAGCTCCTTTTAGGTTTGTGTAAACTAGCAGAACACTTCTGCTATAAATTCATATACCTCCATGGAACTCAGTTAGGACCAACAGGAATATAGGCCAAAGAAGTTTGCATCTCATTATATGTAAAACCTCTGCAAAAAGCAATCGTATTGAATTGTGTTTTCTTAAAATAGAAATACAATTTCGAATGTGGTCAAGTAGTAAAAACTCCTTGTACAATAAATGGTTTTATTTAATTGATTATGTTCTCTTTGCTTCCCAAAGCAATGAACTGTTGTGCTTTATTGTGTAAAAATGTCGATACATTCACAGACAATTTTGCTAATGCATCATGAAAAGCTGAAGGAAACCTCACACGAGCATTTTACACAAGCTTCGTAGGTATTTTACCAAATAAATAAATGGAGATATAATGCACTTGAGTCAACAGCTACCTTTATAAAAAAAGCTGTGGACAGGGGCCATGTTTTCATTATCGTGTTTCCATTATCCAACGTCAGAAGCTGGAGTATGTTCTCCTTGGAAGCACTATAACCCCACGTCCCCAGTGTGATACTGCCAGTCAAAATCAGCTCTAAAACATCCACTCAAACCACAGTGCCACTTGCAAAAACCTCTCTGGAGCAATGATTCTCCCACTAAATGTGATTAAAAGCAGAAATTAACTCAGTATATTTGCATCCTCAAGTAGCATCTTTTGAAAGCCTAATTTAAAATCAAAACATGTTATGTAAATTCTCTGATATGAATTCCATGGCGGCATGTGAAGAACTCCTTAGCTTCTTTGGAAATAAATCCTCTCAGAGGCAAAACTAAGAGACTACTAAGAAAAGTCTGAAAACAAAACTGTAAATCAAATTATTCATTGCCATGCAAACATCCCAATCATTTCCACATTGGTTTTTTACTGCTCTGTTTTTTCTCTGCTAGAACTGACCTCTGTGCAGAACTGTGGGGAAAGACTATCAGGTATTCAAATTATCAAAAAAATTGTCATAAGGCAGAAGTTCTCTGACTCGTACAAATTAGCAACTTGGTGATGCTGTTTTGGCAGGACAGCTTAAAGTATTGGCTTGAATGAAGCCAAGAAGCTTCCAAGTGTAATCTGTCAGGAAAAGAGAGATTTTTCGAAAATCTATTTACTACAGTTACTAATAATTATTCACTATTGATAGCATTTGTCTGCTGCTAGATACTACCCATGCAAACAGAACAGACATTCCTGGCAGGGGCTGCTCATTTCTCTAATATAATAAACCACATTTTGAACACTATAAACAATCAGTTATTTAAAACATTTTTAATTGGTTTCTGTTAGGTGTAATTATCATTCATCACATGCAAGATGCCCCCTTTCATTGTCATGGAACACGGGGATTTTCATCCCATGAACTGCTGTATAATAATGCAGCATTCATCTCACGACACCACACTGCACATTTCAGTGCCCACTGCATTCATTCCCATGTATGTATATTAGTCTGCTCTATACATAAATATATTACATGGTTATACAACCTTTGGATTAAAGGTATGAGTAAGTAATGAACACTCCCAGCTAGGACTGCCCAGAAGAGTTCCTCATAGCTATTCCCATGACATTTCTTAACTCTCCCTTTAATTTACTTCAGGATTTTCGGGCTATATCCATAAATATCATTTCAACGTGCAGTAAAATATTTAACCCTGTAACTAAGGAACTAATGCAGCTTCGTGTAAATGACATGGTCCAGAACTACCACCCTTCAGGATCACAGCTACAGATGCCCCAAGGCAGCATATTCTTGCATATTTAATAGTTATATATGGTTTTATTCTACCAGCCACATTCAGCTATTACTTCTCCAGCAATATGACCATTAGACTTCTCCATGAGAGGCAGGAAGTTGGGAGTCTAAGAATCTCTGAGTACCGTGGATTTTCATGGCAAAATCATTCAGGTTTGGGGCCATCTACTTCTTCAGGTCCCACCACAACATCTGAGATTTGAGGGCTTGGAGTTGCCAGATATTCTGTGATAAGATCTGAAGGTAAGACACGGCATCTCCCTTCTGTCACTGGCATAACCTTAATTTAACCCTGGAAAAGCCAGTGAGCCAGAGAGGGGAAGCATCTAAGGGACACCACAGTCTGGGAACACAGCTAGAGACTCACTGTAACCATGTTCAACCCACCTAGAAACTGATTTACATCTTCCCCGTAAATTATGGCATGGAGAGGCAAGGAAACAACCCCAAACTGGGGTTGCTCTTCCCAGAGCCTTAGGATAAACTCCAGGAAAAGGCACGTAATGAACAAACTTCACTATGCAACTTACATTGGACGAGGGGCACTAGTTACATATATTCCGATGATAAAAACTATTTTTGTCCTGCTGCTCTTGCATGAAACAGGGCGGGGGGAAAAAGAGCTGGTTCAGGGTAACAGATGCCCTTAGTTTGCAGTTTCTGCTCTTTCATGTTTGATGGATGTCCTGCCAGCTCATGTAGGGAAGAGTTCACCCACGCTATCCGAATATGGCTTATCAGCTTTGTGTCTCTGTGGAAGCCTTGCTCTAAGTGCATGACATCTCTGGACGCCTGCAAAGTCATCCTATCTCTAAGCTAAGATTAGAATTTCAAACAAAACTTATTACGAAGCAGGATTTTCTGAAAGGGCTGGACACGGCTATAATGTGGAAATTTCAGATTCGTGTCTAAGTGCATTATTTAATCCCGGTTTTTAGACAGGCATAATTGTAAAGTGATATTTACCGTAATATCACTAATGCTTGTGGGTGGAGGGGAATGAAACAGCAAGAAGGAGACACATGAAGGGCCATTTGAAAACTGGACCTAAAACTGCCATCAATTCTGATCATTTTTTTTCCTGAAAAGGCTGTGTTCACAACACTCAGACACCACGTTCCTCACCAAACGGGTTAGGAGACGTTTTAGGATATTTTCCCAGCTATTCCTTAAATCTCAGACTCAAGTGTGCATGTGGCAGCCAAGCAAGTATTTAAAAGGTCATAGGGGACGGGTTTTAGTAGCTGTCACTCTCCAGAGCACATTCATCCACTGGAACTTGGGGAAATGGATGCTGTGCTCAGAATCATGTCTGGAGCTCTTGATCCTCACATCCCTGTGGTCATGGCCCAGCAGGCTTCCTCAAAACTAATCTCCAGTAAAAGTAAGGAGGAAGGCATCTCTTCTAGTATTGAACAGGAAGAGAGGAAAAGATGGGATTTTGTGAGCACTTTTCCTGCAATGTTTGATGGTGGGTGAAAGGATCAGTAACTTCTGTTCAGTCACACTGGAGCTGTGCCAGGACTATTTGTGTGTGTTTGATGGATCCCTTCCTATCTCAGCTACAAAAATTCCAGCCTCTGCATGGTGCCCAGTTAAGGGGGAGGAAACCTCAAGCAAGTTAGTGGGGAACACGTGGGGCTGAGAGCTCAGAGGGGACTCCTGACAGTGCCAAGGCTGGCAGCAGTTTCTGTTCCACTTGAGTAGCTTGAGGAATGTTGCTCCGTGCTCCCACCTGCCCTCAAAATCCATTTTTTCAAACTAGCTGCTAATCCACACTCTTAACTTTGTGTCACACAGTTGCACTCGCTACCAGCAGAGATGGGGTGGGAGCACAGCAGCAGCTGAGGGGCTGAGCGAGAAGGGGATGAGGCTGAAAACAGCCACACACGTGGCTTATGCTAGGAGGTGGAAGGTAAATAAAGCAACATTTCTTGGTGTTTCTGTGCCCCTGCTCATAAAGCCGTGGATTTCACGAGCTTCAGAGGGAACTGTGCAATTGGGCATGTGGCACGAGCCAATTTGTGTCAGAAGCAAAGTCATACAATTCAAGGATCTCATGAAGAAGTGAGGGGTGGGGAGTGTTCCATGCAGTTCTCAGACAGTTACTTTTTAAGTTGCACTTAAAAGCTGTACTGGGGAACACCAATCTTGTTTCTAGCCCCACAACAGAACAAGTACTTCACAGGAGCTAAAAGGGAGAAGGGCAGAGGAAAAGAATAAGGAAAAGGGAAAAAGGAAAAGGGAAGAGATTTTTTTTTTTCCACATGTATTAAACCAGTTATTTCCAATAGTTACATCCAAGTGAGATGCACTTTTGGAGGCTGAATGAAACAAATGAGCCAGCCCCTCTAGAGCTGTCTCTGCCACCCCATTTGTAGCAGGATAATTTCCCAAGTTCTCCAAGCCTGACCCAAAAAGTGCCACACACCAACAGTGCTGACCCTGCAGATACCCACCCAAGTGAATTTCTGTGTTTGCACTCAGAGTCTGGTTAGAATCTAAATGTGTTTGGCTTAGACCCTGATTTTTCAGCTTCCCATCTGCCTAAAGTTAATTTCACATACAAATATTTAGCTAATTGCCTAATACAACTGAGGCTTTGCATCTGTCTCTCCTCTGGCTACTGAGTATGTGGTATTAGCAAAAGCCTGTGCTGGAGAGGTTTCCAGGAACCACTCATCTATTTAAAGTTGAGCACGTGCATGTATTCAGCAGGGTGGATATCTTCAAGCTGAGGATTACACTGCCTGTCAAAGGTGCCTTCTCAGTTTTTCCAAGCCTGAATATGCTTAAAACCTTCCTGATTGTAGCAGGCCTGTCAAACAGTTCCCCAGTTTACAGAGAGGAGTGAGGTATTTTGTTCTGTATAAATTTTATACCCTACAGGTAATTCGCTTGAGTTTTACACAGAAAAGTTTGGAACCTCCCTACCGTACACACACACACTCCTTGAATGTGGGGTTAATCTGCCACATTCTCTGTACTGTGCTTCATTAAAATCTAAATTTAGATATTTTCATAAAGTTGATGTACTGTTTATTCTTCCTATTACAAACCCTAAGACTTCAGGACAAAAAAAAAAAGCAAAAAAAAAAACCCTGCAATTTCCAAGAATGCAAGTTTCCATTAAACACAAGGGCCAAAACTGTAAACCTCAGCCACTGGGAAAGAGAAAGAACTTTAGTGCTTTCACTGGGGAGGCGGGGGAGAGGTTGCCATTGTGCATAATTCCTCCTATACCCATCCCAAATCCAAATCCCCATCTGCCAGTGCCCATTGCCCAGCTGAACATTACAACGGGCCTGATGCTGCTCAGCAAGAGCTGTGACCCGTGAAAAGAAATGTCCTTCCTTCTTTTCTTGCAGAGACAGGTAATTAAATTTGTCCAAAGCTGCAAAGGTCATGAGATTCTGGCTTTGGTCCCCCAAACCTTACGCACAAACCTCGCTTTCTCTGTCTCAGCCAGATTCGAGGGAAGATAAAGTTAGCACAACTCTTGGCTTGCCAGGGGAAGCAGGCAGGCGCGCAGCTTTGTGTATGTACCCAGTGAAATGGCACAGACAAGCAGTGTTAGCACCTTGCTCCGCGGTTAAATGGGCTGGAACCTGCTTAAAACCCCCGAACCCATCGCCCGCAGGCACCGCGCAGCGGAGGGAGCGTGTACGCCCGTACTCCGCACCCCGAGCCCGAGCCCCGCATCCCGAGCCCCGCATCCCGAGCGAGCTCCGCATCCCCGGTCCGAGCCCCACCCCGGCCCCTCCGCGCATTTCC